>ML685791.1:12005667-12296822 GCA_007922175.1 Pelusios castaneus
GAGAGAGAGAGAGAGAGAGAGAGAGAGAGAGAGAGAGAGAGAGAGAAAATGAAGACACTGCAGTACATAATTAAGCAACTGTCTCTTTTCTTTCTGGCAAAGTTCTTTATATTTACAATAAATGGGGCGTAGTGCCTTATCCCATGCATAAGATCTTACAGTTTATTTTCCAAAACATAATATTCTGATAACAAACTAACTGGTTAGCCTATGATTAGTCATTGTTCTCAGGATGATGTCAGCATAACCACACCAGGGCATGAGACAGTGCTTCTGGGAATGATTTTATTGTGCCAGTCAGTTAGTGTCTGTGTGATTCTCAGAAGTATTGCTGTCAGGGGTGGTGATGACCACCTGAAAGTAGCCACTGTAAATACGTACTAGAGTTGGCTTCTGATATCTAGGAAAGTCAACATTATATTTCATTGTATAAATGCAACCAGATACTACAGGGATGGGCACCTTAGAGAGGCATACTATGAGACTCTGCTTATCTTCTTCCATTTGTCTCCAAGTAGAAGAAAGTGTGTGCCTAGGAATGCAGGCTAAGGAAGTGCAGAGATGGATTGTATTCCCATCCCTTCTCCTCCCCACCAAGAGAAGGGACTGGGGAGAAGGCTGAAATATCCCTGGCAGATTCTTTCCCCATCATGCAGATGCTCCAGGAGCAGCCATGTTCAGGAAAGCCTCCTTCAACACTGTTCCTGCTGGATGTGCAACTCACAGAAGCTAGATGAGTCTGGGAGCCACTGGAGAGCAGCAGCCTGTTTCTCCAACATTGTCATCATGCACTGAACACCAGTTTAGTTGCAAGAGTTTTTTTTTTTTTGCTCTTCGGTTCTCATTTTCAGTTTCTCTTGGCTCACAAATTCTAGAGGACCTTAGTGTCTCTCGCTGTCTGCTGGACTTAATATGCAGCAAAGGGTATATAAATTAAAGTGGAAGGGGGGTGGATAAGAGTGACTACAATCAGATATTTACCCATACATGTGTAGGCGATAAATGCTGAGGTTTTTGGAGTGTTAGTGATGACTCACAAATGTCTTCCCCTAAAGGGAAGTGAAAAGTTTATTTTAGAGAGGAGCCTGAGGGAGTATAATAAATGTATGAATGATACAGACAAGATAAATAACTAATTAGATACTTGGCTTGTAGAACTTGCTGCCATAAGATACCATGAAGCCAGTATATCAGGGTACCGTATGCTGTTATACAGTATATGAATAAGAATATCCAGAGTTAGAAGAAAAAATACAAAGCCTCACAAGTTTCGGAAGGTGTAAACTCTCCTGCTTTAACTGATCTCTCACTATTGACTATTAACTCTCTTCTTTTTAAATGCAGTTTTAGGCCCTGATTCAGCAAACTACTTAGGCACCTGACTAAATCATTGGGACTACTTGCATTAAAATCACTCATGTGTTTGAGTGCCTTGATGAATAAGGGTCATAATTCAGATTTCACTTAATGTTGATTGATCCTTTGAGCCTCTCAGCACCAAGGGAATCTCTATCTGTGAGGAAAGGAGAAAACCCTAACTCAGTGCCCTAGATGTGAATGTTTCTGAATCTTATATCAAAATGAGCTTCTTTTAACAGGAGGCAATGAACTTGTCCATAAGGCGGCATTACAACAGGGAAAGAGAAGGTTTGCTCGTGTCATACTACATTAGGAATTAGTGTGTGAAGGAAATGCAAGGACAAGTCTGACTCTCTTCTAGGGGGAGTATTTTAGTTCTAGTTCATTTCTACTTGATTCTTTCAATAATTTATGTGCACGTTGCAAGACAGGCAGGTAGCAAGTTACAAGACAGACAGTATTTCAGTAAAAAACTTGTCTTTAATTTTAAAAAGCCAGTTTTATGCTATCTTGTGTATATGTTTTGAAGTAACCTTCATTGCTTATGTTTAACACATGCATAATGAATTTCACTGAGAATGATATAGTACAGTAATTGACTTGATGTGGACTTTTCTGCCTCTTTCCCCCGGGTTATATTTACCTTTCCCTAAATTCCCAGCCATTTCTTAAGTTATTTTGATTTAAAGGCTATATGCTCTTTTTTTAAAAGTGACAAATCAACACGTTCAATTCTGTATTTAATGATATTAGCCATGAATATTCTGAACAAGAATTCCTGAATAACAAAATATCAATTTGTGGAGAACTATCTCATCAGTGTTTTTGTCTGACCCTAAGCTTTGGTTTGACACTAGAGTGACATTTAGATACTAAATGCTGATATTCACTCTATTAAACAGTAAAACTAAGATGAGAGGGATGTTTTGGTAATTTAAAAGATGTAAAAATCCCAATGCTTTTTGAAAGCAATCTTAGCTGACTGTGAGATGGTGAGTATTGCAAATTGTTGTGAAAATTGTGCGCCCTGTATACTGTACATTTTATCTGTAAAGTCTATTGATGCTATTATAGCAAATGTAAAAGGAAACAAATAAGCTTCTGAAATGAAAAATCATTGATTTCCTCTTCTTTCACATGCAGATCCTTGACTGGGGTTGCAAAGGCTCAGATTTTTAAGGCCAGAAGGGCCATCATGATTACCTAATCTGGCCACCTGCACATTACAGGCCACATAATCTCTGGTTGATATATTGAAGTTCTCCATTCTTGATGTAAAGACTTCCAGTTGCAGAGAGTCCAGCACTTATTCTAGCTGAACCTAGCAAATGATCCATGTCCCCTGATGCAAAAGAAAGTAAACCCCCCCAGGGCTGCTGATACAAGGCAATTCCTTCCCAACCCGAAATATGGTGACCAGTTAGATATGGTTAGGTCATTAGCATGTGGGCAAGGCCCACCAGCCTGACAGCTGGAAAAGAATCCTCTTTAACTCAGAGCCCTCCCAATCTAGTGTCACACCACTGGAGGTGTTTGCTATTAGCAGTCATGGATGGCCCATAATGCCATTGTAGACAATCTCATACCATCTTGTCCATAAATTTATCGAGCTCAGTCTTAAAACAAGTTGGGTTTTTACTCCTCCTAGCTACTCCCTTTGGAAGGCTGTTCCAGAACATCTCTCCTCTGATGAGAAACATTTTGTCTAATTTCAACCCTAATTTATTGATGGCCAATATACATCCTTGTGCCAACGCTGGGTCTTAACTCCTTCCCCTCCCTGATCTTTATCCCTCTGATCTACTTGTAGCAGTGGTTCTCAACCCATAGGCTGTTTGCAATCCATTCAGCACAAAGCTGTGGCCTATGTACATCTTGTTAAAAGAAAACTCAAGATTGCCCTGTAAATTGGCACCACCAGGCTTGGGAGTGAGTTGAGGCCAGTTGAGGAGGAAGCAGTGCCATAGAGCCCTGCTGGAGTGCTTCCTGCCCTGACTCAGGGGGATGCTTTGGGCTATAATGCTCCCTGTAGCTGCCCATCCCTGGGCATCTGCCGGCCTGTCGTCATCTGGCCATTTCTGGACCTGGAGCTCACAGGGCGAGCTGGTGTGGGGTGGAAATTTGTCTGGTGGCTTCACCCATGGCTTGGTGGATGCACTCACCTCTCCTGCTCATTGGAAGCAGGCACGGAAGGATGATCAAGGAGCCACAACAGAAAGAGTGAGGAGGAGCCCTCTTGTTTCCTTCACCTCTTGTGCAATCTCTGTTTGAGAGCTGTAATGCCTTCTGCAGCAATGACCCTCTCAGGCCTCAACAGCACCCCGATGTTGAGTCCCACATGGAGCTGAGGGCATGTTCCTGTTGCCTCCTGCACCGAACGGGTCTCAGAGCAGCTCTTGCCTTGCGCCGTCTTTACCACCATCCAAAGGTCAGGGTCTGCTCAGGAACCCATAGAAACAGCAGCTGGGCAGCCTCCAGCAGGGCCCTGCCACACCTCAGACAAACTCCAGGTGAGAGGTGCCCAGGGTGCCCCCCTGCCATACTTCAGCACAGCACCCTGGAGGGGGACCACTGCTGACTCTGCAGCTGTTTGTGGGCCTAGCTCAGTCAAGGTTTAAAGAGTACAGACTTGCAAGGGGTGAGAGTCCTGGGGTGAAAAAAGTTAAATATGGAGTGGGGTTACTGAGGGGTACACTTTAAGTGCTGCCATACCAAATGTGTGAACATTTATTTCAATAAACAGATTGGGGTACCTTGAGGCTCTTTTTAATGACTTTGGGCTATCAATGCCATACACTCTGGCTCTATATATTCATAACATGCAGGTAGCCCACAAAAGAGAGCTTCCTATAGAGCCTACAATTCTAAATGGTTAGAAAACCACTGATTTATGGAGAGCAATCGTATCTCCCACTAGCCTTCATTTTGTTAAGCTAAGCAATCCAAGCTCCCCAAGTGTCTTCTGATGAAGATTTTTTTCCAGTCCTCTGATCATCCTAGTAGCCCTTCTCTGCACACATTTGGTTTGAATTAATCTTTCTTAAACATGGGACACCAGAAATGCACACAGTATTCCAGATGAGGTCTTACTAGTGCCTTGTATAATAATAATATGCTTCCCTCTCTCTACTGGAAATACCACACCTGTTGCTTCTTAGGATCACATGAGCCTTTTCCCTCAGTTGCATCATATTGGCAGTACAGCCTGTGACTGACCAGTGCATCCAGGTCTTTCTCCTCCTCGGTTGCTTCTAACTGATGTATATCCTTAGCTTATAGAAAAAATTCTTGGCCAAAGGGCATGCGTGACCTTGCACTATTGCATTTCATCTCACTTCTATTACTCCAGTTTTCAAAGCTGTCTAGGTCTTTTTGCATGATATTCCATTCTTCCTCCTTATTGGCAATACCTCCCAACATTTTGTCATTTGCAGATTTTTATTAGCGCACACACTCTTGTCAGTCATGAATAAGAATGTTTAATGGGATTGGTTCCAAGACCGATTCCTGAAGAAGTCCACTAGTCATCTTTCTCAGGCCTAACAGTTTGGCTCTCGGAATGATCAGTTAGTCTTCCCTTTAATCAGCTCTTTGCCCAGCTTTCAAGTCTCATATTTATCCCCATTTTATCCAATTTCACTAATACTTTCCCATGTGGAACTTTATCAAATGCTTTATTGAAAGCCATATAGATTAGATATTTTGAATTTTCTTTGTCTAGAACAATTAATTATTTTCTTAAAAGGAAATCAGGTTTGCCTTGGTCAAACAAATAGGTCTGTAGTTTAAGAACACTTTTTCCTTTCTTAAAAGTAGGTACTATATTTGCAATTCTTCCAACATATGGTATGACCCAAGCTGATGAATTTATTAAAAATTCTTGCTGTTGAGCATACAACTTCATGTGCCAGTTCCTTCAATGTTCTTGACTGGAGATTTTCAGGTCCCCTGCTTTGGTCCCTTTACACTATTTGATTTTTGGCTCAAACAGTATGATGGATGCAGTAACTTCTACTTCCATAGCTAGTTCCCATTAGCCACCTTTCCACTGACTCCAAATTTCTCATTGCTTCAGTTTTTAAATGAGTAAAGTGTGAATGTTGGTGTTGGGCCATACTGAAATTACCTAAGCATGAAGGAAGGTAGAATTTGGCTCTCCAGCTTCACATTGCTATTATTCTGCCAGTGGTAAATAATTATCGAAGTGTAAACTTGCTCTCATTAGTATTTCTTCACCTATTACACCCCACATGTTATAAAATCTAAGGGTGAGATTTTTCAAAAATGCTCAGCATTAACCTGTCTCTTTCTATGGAAGTTGGTGATAAAATTCTTATTGACTTGAATGGTAGCAGTGTTGGGTCAAACCACTGATGCTTTTGAAAATACCACCTCTAAAGGCAAATCAATTGATTCTGCATTATAAATCTCTATATGGTTCTATTTAGTTGGCCATTTCCCAGAATTCATTTGTAGCTAACTTGCAACTGCTTTTTGTGTTTAGGAAGTCTCCCCATTTGAAAACTATAGTTCTTTCATGGAAGGCATGTGTTGGTATTGAAAATGATTATTCCTCATATTAGGCTCATTGCAGGAGCAACTTTGCATATTTATCCAGAACTCTAATTCTGACGCATTCTTAAATTATTTCCACTTGTTAAAGATGGATGGAACACTTTTGTCATTGCAAAGAGAGAGGGGCAGTCACTTGTATTCTGGAGTAGAATATCCATTTGGGGAGCCATTCTAGAATAGTTATGCTAGTCAATTTTCCCTTGCTTGAAAGTCTTTAGCATCTGCTATACAAATTCTCTTTCGCACTAGCTCTTATCTTGTATTGTTGCCTTACAAGTTTGTGTGGAAGAGAGGCACAATTCATCTTTTCTGTGTTTGTACAGGGTCTCGCACAATGGGTAGTCATAATGGTCACTAGGGTAATAATACATAATACCCTTAACAGAAGCTCTGACGTATCAGTGCTTCTTTCCAGGTGGCAATTAATATCCTGGTGACAGATGTAGAAAACAGGGGCTATAACTGTTTGTATGGACTAGCAAAACCACTCCTCATCTCTTTCTCACAGGCCACCAAATATACCTGACCCCGTCCACTGTGATCATACCACTATGCAGACGGCCATCCCAGGGCTTCTGGGAATGGTTAGCCAGATACCTCTTTGGAAGTAGATTGCAGAAATACCTTCATGTTACCATCAGCCTCCTGCCCCAGGATAATGTGAATCCAGCTACCTATATTGTGGCCCATGCAGAGATGCTAATTAGAAAAACTGAGCTCAGGACAAGTAGTCAAATGAGACAGTTTTTTGATGAAAGGTTCTTGTCTTTCTGTTTCCTGTTAGTACTTCACACACACTAAGGCCTAGTCTACGCTGGGGGGGGCGGTGGTGGTAAATCGATGGGAGATTGTGCATCTCCCGCTGACTTAATTACTCCTGCTCACCCCAGCATCTTCACTAGGCTCCATTGACTTGAAGCGCCCTCTGGTCGCCACAGCCTTACTCCACTTGAAAGGGTGGCGATATTGCGTTGACCAGAGAGCCCTTCTGGGATCAACTGAGCAGATCTACACTGCCTGCTCAATTGATCCCGCTGTGTCGATCTGTGAGGATTGACACCGTTTTTTCAGTCTAAACAGGACTGATTAAAGCCTTGTCAAGTCTTCTGTTGAACAGGTATTGTCTGGACAGAAAGGTTCAGTGACTTGAATGAAGCCTGAATAAATGTCAGAGCTGGCTGGGCTTAAAATGCAAGGAGTCCCTTGCTATGAGTCCCCTGTTCAACTTGCATTATCCCAAAATTAGTCCAAAGTCATGGGATATGTGGGACCAAAGATTTTGAAACAAAGTGATCAGGCTCCTAAATGTTCTGTATGATTGTTTTTGTCTGTGACTTCTCTCTGAAATAAGCAGTAGTGCCCCAGTGCTGCTTTGTCAATATTATTGTGGCATTTTAGCAACCAGTGTCCCTCTTCTAGTAAATTAGCAGGGTGAGAGGTATGCAAAAGCCAGTCTTCTGGGATCTTATCAGCACTGAGTAACTATGGTCATTGTCCTGGCCATATAAGAGAAAGTTAAGATACAGTGCATGTGATTTAATTAGGTTTGGAAATACCAGGCAATAAATCATACAGTGCTGGCCATCTTGTTCATTTCTATCTATTTGAATGGGGCTTCCATCAGACCTCTTCCTTCCCATCCTGGTTTGACACTGTTGCTGGGCCCCTTTGCCCTGCTGCTCGGGGGGAGCTGGAAAAAGAGGGAGTGCCTATCTCCTGCTTCCTTAAGGGATGCCTTTCCTAAGCCCACTTCCAACTCCTGTGTATTAGGGGACTGTATCTCATGTGTAATGAGTGATAATATAAGGTGCAGATTAAATTGAACTGAGATGAAGAACATCAAGAACTTTATGATTATCCCAAGGGAAAGCATTGTAACTCAATATAAAATGCTGATTCTTGACTATGTATACATATTCTATGTGAGAAGAAAACAGTCCAAAGGAGTACTGAAAACCAAGTGGTGGAAATTCAGTGAAGTTAGCCAGGAGTTTAAAACAAAAAAGTTGGAGAAAATCTCTTTAGTCGGGGTAGGAGAAGATATGAATCAATGATGGAATCACATTGCAAGCAAAATTCAAGAATGTGCAAAGAACCTGTTTGGTGAAACAAAAGCAAGATGCTTTTTATCCCAGTGAGACTTAGTGATAGAATGAGAATTTGAGGATGTGAAAGAAAAGAAAGTGTCTTAAACTTTGGCAAGTGATGCTTCGAGAACAGGATTTTCAGAAGCATAAAAGAGCCAAAAAGATAGCTTTATCCTTAGCAGTGGCCACCTCTTCCTTTGCTATGGAAGGTGTATATGCCTGTTTTGAAATAGACTGGTGAAGCCCCTCTATAAGAAAACTAAAGATATTGATGAGGTCAAAGTAATGTATTTCAACTTTCAGTTTTAAATGAGAACCAGATTAAGGAAAGTTGGAAAAATTACTTCTGAAAGGTTTATGCCTAAAGAAAATCCAAGAGAACCCTGCTTTATGATAGAACCATACCAGAGACGGGTGGTAGCAATCCTAGGGAGAAGTTGCTGAAGTACTGAGCAACATGAAAAGTGAGAGCTCTCAGTCCCCATGGTAGAAGTTCATGCGTGCCTGTGACATGAAGGTATGATCATATTGACACAATTGTTCAATTTCATTATGAGGACAAAAAGATGCCTGAGAGAGCACATTAGTACTAACATAATTGCAATATATCCTCAGCAAACAAAGAAAAAAAGCAGTGACAGCATTTACAGAAATTCTTTTAATTGATAAATGGTAAACAATATCTAAAATCCTTGGCTATGTCTACACTTGCAAGTTAGGTCAACTTAAGGAGGCTTAAGCTGACCTAACTTAGTCCCCGTCCACACCAGGCTTTTATTAAGTTGACTTAAGAAATTCCTTAAGTCGACTTATTGAAAGCTTAACTCAACTTAATAAGAACCGCTGGGTAGGTTGACCTAACCTTTCTTTAGTTTGACCTAAGCACAGTGTGGACACTTAAGTCCACTTTGTTAAGTCGACCTAAGGGCAGTTAGGTCAACTTAACAAAGTGGACTTAGTCCACGTCCATGGACACCACTTTGTTAAGTCGACTTAAAAAAGTCGACTTTGTCAATTTAGTTGACCTTATTAAGTCGACTTAACAAAGTCAACCTAACTTTTTCTAGTGTAGACATAGCCCTGGTGTCATGTAACCTCAATATGCAACAATAGCTATGATTTCAATTGTTTTGAACCCAAGTCTCTAAAATACATTTTGCAATTTGGAGAGTATTTTACATTAAATCATTTAAAATTTTGCTTTGAGTTCTCACTAACATAAATAACCTAAAATGTTTTTAATGTCCATTTCAGACACCAATGAGGATTTTCAGTGACGGATCTGTGAGGAAATAAAAATGAGTATTGTTCTGCAGAAACAGATACTTTCTCACTAGAAGGCCTACAACAAATACAATTTCAGAAGCTACTTTATTTTTAATGTGAGACCTGAAACATCTGTGTAAAACTACTCTGATCCTAGAGGCAAATAATCAGAGAACCGTATCTAGAGCACTTAAAAATAATAAAGTACTTGTTTGTATCATGCTGCAGCTGTGGGTAAACATGTTATACAATGTTTGAAGAGCTACATAATTGGAGGAAGTGAATGAAGAATGACAATAGCAATAGGGAAATGTCTCAACTGATTTGAGACATTGTTCTAGTACGGACGGGATGTTTGATTATGTGTGCATCAGTCTCACCTTTCTGTATTGAATAATACATGGGAACAGAAAGAGTGTTTACCTTAAAATATCAAAATGAGCAATGACCATGTTCTGAAAATAAAAAATCTGGGAGTTTCAACTCTGCCACCTCTAGCAAAGCCCGATGGGAGGGATAGGATTGCTAGACTAGAGGAGGCCTCCTGTTCCATAAGTGTTATCATTTGGCCAAATCTGAAGGCATCTTCCTTTTCAAAAAGCAGGAAATGATTCCTATTCAGCTTTGGGGCCACTCAAAGGTTATGGTGCCAATTTCACTTGTGATGTTACTCAGTCAAACGTTTCATTATTTTACTGAGCACAAAATGTAAAATGTTTTCAACCCAGTCAGTAATGGATAAGAGCCCAGTTTGTGGCACTCAGGTAGTGTTCTCTCTCTGATATTCAAATACAACTGGAAGCTTTGTATTGCTGGCTAGATTTGGCTCCAAGACAGGATTACTGTGATTTTAAATTTGGTACAGTCCCTTTAGTGGTGATTTATATGTGGTAGTCCTGTTGATTTGTGAGGAAAATCTGTTGAATGGAAGGCTAACAAAATAGCACAGTGTGCCTTAAAAGAGGGTATATGTATTTGGCTGTGTGCTGCCTGCAAAGATGCTGCTTTGAACTCCATGGCTATGTCTACACTGGCAAGTTAGTTCGAATTAAGGAAGCTTAATTCGAACTAACTAAAGCCATGGCTACACTAGGCTTTAATTAGTTCGAATATGCTATTTAAACTAAGGGTTAATTTGAACTTGTTAGCTCGAGTTAACCAATGTGGCATTTGCTTAGTTTGAACTAAATTTTCCTAGTTTGAATTAAGTTAACTAATTCAAACTAACTTTAGTAAGTGTAGACATAGCCCATAAAATCATGGTAACAACTTTAAAGCAACACACTGAGATTAGACACAGCTGACAAACACAAAAGCTGAGGAAAATGACTGTTTGTACTTCAGTGGACCATGCATAAAAACCAAACTCTTGAAAACAGCTGGGATTCAGACAAATAAAAATATTAAATCACTGTTCTGGTTAAGTTGGTTGTAACTGCTTTTTTGTTTGCTAAAGATATAGTGCAGTGATAGCATTTACAGATCATAAAGACCCACACATCAGTATATTGGACTATCAATTAGATAGAAAGCTGGCTAGATCATTGGGCTCAATGGGTAGTGATCAACAGCTCAAATTTAGTGTGCAGCCAGTAACAAGCAGAATGCCCCAGGGGTCGGTCCTGAGTCCGGTTTGTTCAACATCTTCATTAATGATCTGGAGAATGGCATGGATTGCACCCACAGTGAGTTTTCAGACACTAAACTGGGGGAATGGTAAACAGGATCCAGGCTGAGCTGGCCAAATTAGAGGATTGGGTCAAAAGAAATCTGAGCTTCAGCAAGAAGTGCAAGTCCTTAAGGACGGAAGAATCCCATGCACAGCTACAGAGTGGGGACCGACTGAGTAGGCAGCAGTTTTGCAGAAAAATGTGAGGATTATAGAGGACAAGAAGCTGGATAAGAGTCAATAGTGTGCCCTTGCTGCCAAGAAGGCTAACAGCATGTTGGGCTACATTAGCAGGAGCATTACCAGCAGATCAAGGGAAGTGATTATTCCCTTCAGTTTGGCATAGGTGACACCTCAGTTGGAGTATTGTCCAGTTTTGCACCCCCCCCCCCCCCCGCACAACAGTAAAGATGTGGACAAATTGGAAAGTCCAATAGAGGGCATTGAAAATGATTAGAGTGGCTGGGACACATGACTTATGAGGGGAGGGCAAGAGAACTAAGCTTTTTTTCAGTCTGCAGGAGAGGATGTATGTGAATGCAAAATAATAAACCTTTCTTTAGCTTCAGCTAGTTAGATTGTGTCTGAGATGAATGGTTCAACAGGGTACGTATCAGTGATCACTAGAGTTGGATGGAATGATAGCAATGAAATTTACCATGATTCAGATTCTTTAACCAAGATTGAACAAGCAGGGATTTGTCTGAACTTATTTGAAGACTAGTGTCACTTATAGGGCACGTCTACACTGGAGGTTCTGTTAAGTTGACTTAACAAGGTCGACTTTAAGTCGACCTTTTTAAATTCTCTTAGACAGCCCACACTGAAACTCTAGTCGACTGCCATTGTCCACACTGGCAGGTGCTAGGTTGATGGAGGAATGGTGCATTGTGGGTAGCTGTCCCACATTGCACTGGGGCCTGGAGGCCAATTAGGTCGATTTTAAGAACACTCCCCATCTACAATGGATTAAGTTGACTTAAAGTCAACTTAAGCATTAAGTCAACTTTCAGAAGTGGTGTCATTAAGTCAACCTAAGGAAGCGCTTAAGTCGACCTACTAAGCACTCAATGTGGATGCAGCAGTCTTTAGGTCGACTTAACCATCCTTCAGTCGACCTAAGGCTCCAGTGTGGACGTACCCATAAAGACTAACAAATTTATTTATTGCATGAGCTTTCATGAGAAAAAATCTCAGTTCATCAAGCACTTTGAAAATGGGAAACTTACAGAATGGGAGCAAAATAAATGTAAGGTAGTGTAAGTCATAGGATCAGGTCAGACTGTTATAGCAAATCAAAGCAGTTGTTTGGATTCAAACCGTGAAGTACAGCAATCCTCTACATTTATTTTGTTCCTATTCTGTAAGTTCCCCATCTTCAAGCCATCTGATGAAGTGGGATTTTTCTCCCACAAAAGCTCATGCAATAAATAAATTTTAGTTTTTATAAGTGCCACCAGACTCCTTGTTTGTTTCACTGAACCAGACTAACATGGCTACCCCTTTGGAACTTATTTGAAGACTGTGACCTTATTGATATTCTTTTTTGGGGGGTAGATAATTTGTAGAGGGTGAATTTCATTCATTCATTTCAAGTTTGTTTCAGAAGATGACTGTCTGGAAAGTATGTGGTGGGTCTCCTGATTATTTGAAAGGTTAACTGTCTTCCAAGTGATATAGGAGGACAGCCATGATGTCAGTTGTGGTTAATTATTAAAGTTCTGATTTCCATGTCTTTTTGAGCTTATTCAGCAAAGTACCTCAGACAGTAACAAACTCACATTTATAGAAGTGGTCCTACAAATCAGTACCTTCACATAGTCAGTGACATAGGAATGAAGGAACTAATAGAAGTTATTTTTCTTTATTCTCTTTTCTATGCCATAAACTCTTCTAGCAGTAATTTCATCTCCAAATGGAAAGCATAACATTATGCTATTTGATCATGCAAGCCAAATTTCCCTGGCTGCCAGTTAGACCTCAGGCTTCTCCTGCTGTGTGTGTGAGCTTAAGTTTTGTTTCCTCATTATATCTGGCTGGTACCAATTCTATCTCTAAGTATAATTATATATTAACATTATAATAACTTTACAGGCCAGATTCCTGACTATTTGTTGGGCCAGATATAAACAAAGCACTAGCAAAGGCCTAAGGAATTTTGTGGCAGCATGTCTAGCTAGTAATTCCATCAGTAAGAGGAAAATTCATTCTATGAATATGAAGGCTACATTTCTCATTTGAGCCCTCCTTTTTTCTCATTTGCTTACAACTTTCTTTTGGGTTACAATTTACATGCTTGATCTCTGCCCAAAGATCAGTGGTCTTGTGAAGTTTGGTCAACATTTGTTCACTTGTTATACAACTTCACTGCCCCATGCTCACGCTTTCTGCATGTTCCAATTAAAATATTTGCACTTGGATATCTCAAATATGAAATAAGAAGCTTCAAATTGGACTTGTTTTAGACTTCTCTTTAATGAGGGGGAAAAATGATTGTGCTTGAAGAAAATGGGGCCTGGATGTTTAAAGCTAGCATGTCTGCACATGTGTTAAAATACTTGTTTTTGATTTTCAGCACCATTGTCTTAGGGCAATTTGGGCATATTTGGGCAATATTGAGCATTCCCCAATAAAACATTTTGTTACACACTTAACAGAAGATGTCTTAAGTGAAGATCTTTTAAACTAGAGAGTTGCACTAATTTTGGTCAATCTCCATTTTTATCCTCAAGAAAATAAAAGGAAATTAAATGCAAAGACGAAAGATCTTTCAGTTGTTGTGTTGCATTTGCAAAGTCATGACATTCAAAAAGTTTAGATCTCCAAGGCACCTTACGCAGACAATGTTTTCTGTTCCTATTTTCTTTGTAAAAATTGTTAAACCACCATTTTGAAAATTGGATTTCTAGGTTTATTAGTAGCAATGGGAATTGTGATGCTCAGCTCTAAAAAAGGGCCCAATTTAACAAAGCATTGAAACACATGCTAGTAATAGCATCCCTGTTCAGCAATGCACTTAAATGTATGCTTTTAGCCTTCTTAAATTGGGATTAATATAGACTTTTATGGAGCTTCAATTTGGATTTAGGTTCTGCCTAATTCTAGGTAATCAAATTGGAAAATATTGGTCTTTAATTTTGTATTTAATAGTTATATCCTATAGGGTATGCTGTGCAGAGGCAAATTGTAACACGTGTGCATGAGTAAGGTGTTAAATTATTGAATTTGCATGCAGAGGTGTTTCTATCTGCAAATATGGGCACTTGTATGTACAGGCACAGTTTTGTGCACAAATACTTAGAGGCACAAGTCTGCACCTTTTATTCCTAGTTAACAATATACTTTTAACTTTGTATGAACTCAAACTGTAGATGAAATTTAAAGGGTGTAACCACTCACAATCAATTCAACCAAAAATGTTGTCAAATCCTAGTGCAAAGTGGAACTGGAAAGATTCATACACTTCTGTATTCTGTATTATTAAAACATAAAAACTTGAAAGGAAAATTTCTGCTTGAAATTCTAGCTTAATACTTACCATATGTGTGCTGCAGTATCCTCTTGTTTTCAAGGTGCATAGTGTAAATGTGAGAACCCATTGGTTCCAATGCCTAGATCTTGCAAAAACTTTGATCACATGCATAGTCCCACTGAAATCACTTGAGAGGAAAGGCATTCTACTGTTTTAGGAGAATAGCTTAAAATATAGGAGAGTGGCATACAAGAATCCCTGCTTTACCAGATTTTGGGTGCGTCTACACTTACAAATTAAGTCGACTTAAGCTTGCTTAAATTGAATTAATATAATCTGCGTCCACACTACATTTTCCTCAAGTTGACTTAAGCAGCAGCTTAAGTTGATTTAAGGAAAATGAAGTCAACTTTATTAAACCTCGTTTTAAGTCGACTTTGCTGACTTAGCCAGTGTGGATGCAGAGTAGCCCTAAGTCGACTTTAAGTCGACTTAAAGGGCTTCAGGGCTTCCCCACTGCCCTCCCTGCCAGGGTGGCTGGCACAGCCAGAGCCTGGCGTGCCCCCCACTGTTAAAAAGTAGAATCATTTCTTTTGGAGTCTCTTGCTTTGTTTTTTTTTTTTTGTTTTTTTGTTTTTTTTTTGAAAAGCAGGGACATTGTTTCTGTATCAGTAGAAGGTTTTCCCATGAATGAAAGCTGACGGTCACTAAAGGAACTGGCAAACCTCGAGAGACAGACTACCAGTAGAGGAGACTCCACAAGGCTCAAAGGCTATGTCTACACTACAAAAAGTTAGGTTGACTTTGTTTAGTTGACCTAATCAGGTTCACTTTAGGTTGACTTTACAAAGTGGTTTCCCTGAACGGGGACTTAGTAAGTCGACCTAACTGCCCTTAGGTCAACCTAATAAAGTGGACTTAAGCATCCACACTGTGCTTAGGTCGACCTAAGAAGTTGACTTAAGGGTTATGTTGACCTAACTGGCGGTTCTTATTAAGTTAACCTAAGCTTTCATTAAGTTGACTTAATGAAAGCCTGGTGTGGACAGGGACTAAATTAGGTCAACTTAAGCCTCCTTAAGTCGACTTAACTCGCCAGTGTAGACATGCCAAAGGTGGCAGGAGCCAGCAGCCGTCAGAGCCTGCAGGTGGTGGGAGCCAGAAGAGGGGACATGGCGAGGCCCAGAGATAGCGGGAGATAGCAGGAGCCCTAGCAGTTGGATGCCTGCAGGCAGCACATACAGCAGATGGGACCAGTCAAACCCACGTCTGGCCAGGGTGGGAGCCAGCAGAGGGGACTAGCTGGCTATGTTTACACTTGCACTTTTAAGTCGACTTAAACTAAGTCGACTTAACTAAGTCGACTTAGTGCATCTACACTATAAAATTGAGTTGACTTAAAGGGGACCTAGCAAAGTCGACCTAGACCGTCTCCACTTGATGACTAGGTCGACTTCTAGGGACTAGGGGGACCTTGGGCAATGGTTGTATTCCTTATGTCCTTAATGGCTCATCAGGTTACTCCCTGGGCCCATATCACCTGGCACATTCCTTAACATTAAGGAGACAATGGTTTTACACAGGCATTTCCATAAAACCGCACAAGTTAAAGTATAGTTACAACACCAAATTCCTAACTAAACTAACTTCTAATCCAAATACAATTCCTAGACATAAACTATATAATCATTCCCAGCAAATTACTACCTTTCTATTGATACCAAACATGACATAGTTCCTATGGATTATAGCATTTATGATATATGAATAGAAAATAATATCATAAATGCTTCCCTAAATCCAGACAGAATCACACCCTGCCCACATGCCCTGCCCTTTGAGGGGCATGCCAGGCTCCCCCTGCCCCCCCCCCCCCGGCAGGGAGGGCATTGGTGTAGTCCTGAAGTAGCCCTAAGTCGACTTAGGGCTACACTGGCTTAATTTGACTTTAAAAAGTCGAATTAAGCCTTAAGTCTAATGAAAAGGTGGTTTAATTTTCATTGTCAACTTTATTTTCCTTAAGTCGACTTAAGCAAGCTGCTTAAGTCGACTTAAGGAAACTGTAGTGTAGACGCAGGGTAAATTAAATCGACTTAAGCAAGCTTAAATTGACTTAATTTACCAATGTAGATGCAGCCGCTGAGCTCCACAACCAAGAGATGGACAGTGCAATTATGATGGTCATAAGGTAGGGGAAAGCAAGAAGGGAGAGGCAAAGAACAACCCTTCCTCCCTCCCACCACCCTTCACCGCACATACTCTGTGGTGTGGTGGGTTCATCTCATTGTGTTCATGAATTCTGTTCACACTGTTTTCCCAGACCAGTGCTGTGTTACTTCCTACACTCAGACACTATGTGCTTGCAAGAGGGAAAGAATTGCCTTTTGGGGATGGGCAGGGTATAGTGTATGACTTTTCCAGGTGACTGGGTGGGGTCTCAAGTCAGTTTGGTGTTTGTATCATTCACAGGAACCACTAGATATAGAATCTGGCCCTCTGCTGCTGCTGGCTCTGCCTGGCAGTAGGTTACCTAAGTAAAATAAAAACTCAAGTCTTGATTTGGAAATCAATAGAGTTAAATGATCAAAAGTGAGATCAGAACTTGACCCTTTCTTTCTAGCAGGTATTTTTGGGGGAAGAGAGAGGAAATTTTTTTATTATAAACTACATGCATAATAAATATGAAATGTTTGTAATTTATTGGAAGGATTAACCTCTCCTTCTATCATCCCAGATTATGATCTCCTTGAATGCTTACAACTCTGTACTGGTCTGAGTTCACTTAATTTGTGATATCTTAATAGGATTACAAAATCTGCAAGCATAGGGGCAAACATAATCTTAGCATAGGCAGGACAACTCTTACTGACTTCAATTGATGCCCACTTAATTTTGGGTTGAACTGAGTTCATAATGTTTCATAACATGCTATGAATTTTAAGAATGATGATTTAGTTTTATATGACAAAGTTCAACATAAATATTAACTATAAATGTGAACCAAACCCAAATGATTTTGAGGATTGGAATGATTTAGTGGAGTTTTTGAATACTTGTATTTTTGACACTTGCACACTTTTCTTCAATTGATTTCCATTCTATATTTCAGATAAAATCTTAGCTAGCATCCAAAAGCACAGATGTTTAACCTAAGTTAAATTGATTATGGTGGAGAGTTCCTTTTGGTAGTTCCTCATTAAAGGGAATAAGAATGTAGCATTTTAATTTGGATTATTGGATGCCTGCTGGGCACCAGACATTGAGCTAAACTGCAACATAGAGTGGCTGTGTCTCAACAGAGAGATGATTATTACACAACACCCCAAAATTTCAGTGGGTGAGATACAAAGACATGCTGCTTCCCAAAATGCTTAGCTCCTTTAGGCAACCCATAAAACTTAAGACTGCAAAAAGTATTTTCCTATTTCATAGAATCATAGGGATGGAAGGGACCTCACGAGGTCATCTAGTCCAACCCTCTGCTAAAAAGCAGGACCACTCCCACTAAATCACCCCAGCCAGGGTTTTGTCTAACCGGGCCTTAAAAATCTCCAAAGATGGAGATTCTACCACCTCCCTAGGTAACCCATTCCAATGCTTCACCACCCTCCTAGTGAGAAAGTTTTTCCTAATATCCAACCTTGACCTCCCCAGCTGTAATTTGAAACCATTGCTCCTTGTTCTGTCCTCTGTTACCCTCGAGAACAGCCTAGCTCCCTCCTCTTTGGCGCACCCCTCAAGTAGTTGAAGGTTGCTATCAAATCTCCCCTCAGTCTTCTCTTCTGTAGACTAAATAAGCCTAGTTCCTTCAGTCTCTCCTCATAAGTCATGTGCCCCAGCCCCCTAATCATTTTTGTTGCCCTCCGCTGGACTCTTTCTAATTTGTCCACATCCTTTCAGGAGTGGGGAGCCCAAAACTGGACACAGTATTCCAGATGCGGCCTGACCAGTGTCGAATAGAGGGGAATTATCATATCCCTCGATCTGCTGGCAATACTCCTACTGATGCATCCTAATATGCCATTGGCCTTTTTGGCAACAAGGGCACACTGTTGGCTCATATTCATCTTCCTGTCCACTATAACTCCCAGGTCCTTTTCTACAGCGCTGCTACTTAGCCGATCGGTCCCCAGCCTGTAGCAGTGCATGGGATTTTTTCGTCCTAAATGCAGGACTTTTCACTTGTCTTTGTTGAACCTCATGAGGTTTCTTTCGGCCCAGTGTTCCAATTTGTCCAAGTCTCCCTGGATCCTGTCCCTGCCCTCCAGAGTATCTACCATTCCCCCCAACTTGGTGTCATCCGCGAACTTACCAAGTACGCAGTCTATTCCATCATCAAGATCATTAATGAAGATGTTGAATAGAACCGGCCCCAGGACCGACCCCTGGGGCACTCCACTCGTTACCGGTTGCCAACCAGACATCAAGCCATTGATTCCTACCCGCTGAGCCCGTTGATCTAGCCAGTCTTCGATCCACCTTACGGTCCACTCGTCCAACCCATACTTCCTTAACTTGCCGACGAGAATGCTGTGGGAAACTTTATCAAAAGCCTTGCTAAAGTCAAGGTATATCACGTCAACGGCTCTTCCCTCATCCACAAATCCAGTCATCTCATCATAGAAGGAAATCAGGTTGGTCAGGCACGATTTGCCCTTGGTGAATCCATGTTGATTGTTCCTGATCACTCTATTTTCCTCCAAGTGTTTCAGGATGGATTCTTTGAGGACCTGCTCCATGATTTTCCCAGGGATTGAGGTGAGGCTGACCGGTCTGTAGTTCCCTGGATCCTCCTTTTTTCCTTTCTTGAAGAGAGGTACTATATTTGCCTATTTCCAATTCCCCATAAATAGTCTCACTCAGACCCCAAATGTTATACATATATTCCTTTCAAATGTCCATATATCTTCTTTCTGACCAACAAGAAAACTTAATTGTCTAAACCAACTATCCATTTCCAAGAAATGCAGGCATAAACAAGAATGGAACTGCCCCATAAGTGAACCTGGTTTGGTCCTTCATAACTCCAGACAATTTTTGACCAGTCAGTGCATGGCACTTTCTAAAACCAGATCTTAATTCATCATTGTTGACCATCCCTTGATACTAGGATGATGTCTGCCAAGAAGAAAGTCATGGATGAGACTTAAGATGGCTGAGAAGTTAAATTCTTGGATTGTTTTTCATGAGTGTGACAGGTGGTTGCTTGGATTCAATGCAACTGCTGGCTGGGCTTCTGTACACTTCCCTTCCTCTGCTGCAATTTCTCAGCATCGGGAGCAAGGTGATTCTCTTCAAAACGGGCTGAGGCTTGATGTATGGTATAACATTACAATTTATTGCTAGCCAACTCTTCCAAATTTGTGGGGTCAATGCTTCCCTTTTTAAGATATATTGTCAAGGTGTCCTGGTAGTATTTCCTCTATCTCCCATGGGTCCTCTTGTCCTGACTAAGTTGACAAGAGGATTTGCTTTGGAAGACAAGTGTCAACCATCCACACTCAATGACCAGCCCAGCAAAGTTGATGTTTTCTAGTCTTCACCTCAATACTGGTGATGTTAGCTGCAGTGAGAACACTGCTATTGGTGTGATGGTCTTCCCATCTGAAATGGAGAATCTTCTTAAGGCAGAGGTGTTGGTACCATTCCAGATGCTTAAGAAGGCTTCAATATCTTACCCATGTCTTGCACCCTTAAGAAAGGGTGGGGATGGCTACTGTATTGTAGACCAGAATCTGTTTTCATCCACAGATCTGTCAATAAAGACTTGACAGAGCAACTTTCTGAAGGTTGCACTGGTACAACAGTCCATGTCTCCATGTCAAAATTGGCTGTCTGGGAGAGGTGACTTCCAGGGCAAGGGATGAAAATTTGTGGGAGAAGGGAGTCAATTGTCCAAGCACTTTTTAAAATCCCCTTTAGCACCTATCTGCATCTTTCAAAATATGGCTACTTACCCTTGAGTTTCATCTAGTGAATCAAGAAAAAGTAGAGCATTTACATCCTTTCTAAATGGAGAGTAGACTTTTTTCTTTCCAAAATACCTGCAGAGTTTCAGCCACTGTAATTTTAGTTTCTTAATGCATGTAGATTAAAAAACCCTGTCAACTGGAAAATCTAACATTTGTTTGTGGGGTTTGAAAGGTCACCGTGAGTTTTAAACTTCCATGTCTATTATAGATTGATTTTAATATTGGTCTACACATTTTCTTACAAATGGCTTCAGTTTCAAAGTGAACTAAGTGGCATAGCAGCTCAAAACATATTGGATTGATTTTAAAATATTAATATCCATAAGTGGCAATGAATCAAACAGTTTTACCCATGATTTAGTGAGCAGGATTTCTGACAATCCTTATTTTTTAAAATACATTGTATATATTTGGTTAATTTAAAATAGAAAAGCAGAAATGATAGAATGCTATAGCTATTCTCTTTTTGTTGCAGTTAACAAGTATTTTTAGTATAGGCAAAAAAACTCGATTTTTCTTTTCTCTAATTCAAAAATAATCCCCTAAATTCTCTTTTCATGTCCCAATGTGTAGCCAGTTTGTTGAACTTTTGCTTTCCATAATTGGATAAATTGGAGCTCCTGGTGGAGATCTAAAGCTCAAACTGAAATTGGTTTTCAGGTAATTGCTCAGTCCACTAATGATCTGGGCTGCTATTAGTTTGGGGCTTGATCCAGCAAACATGAGCATGAGTAATTTTACTCAGATGATCAGTCCCAATGAAATCATCAGACAACTCATGTGAGTTAAGCTATGCAGGTTCAGCCCCTTGACTTGTTTCTCTAGCTCAAGAGCAGACTGTAAAAGTGGAATATGGGGTAAATTACACACAAAGAAACCAAATATAGGAATATCAAGGAAACTGGAAAAGGTTCAGAGAAGGAGAGCAACGATGATGAAGGGTATGGAATGACTTCCATATGAGGCAAGACTCAAGATTAGAGCAGCTCATCTTGGAGAAGAGACAAGGGGAGAATATGATACACATCTATAAAATCCCAAGTGGTGTGGAAAAAAAGAACTAGAGAAATATTAACCCTTTGCCACAATACAAAAACCAGAGCTCATCTAATTAAATTAATAGGCAATGGTTTAATATAAACAAGAGGAAGTACTTTTTGACACAAAGCACAATTAACTTTTGGAGCTCATTGCCATGGGATGTTGTTGTGATGACCAGAAGTGTGATTGAGTTAAAAAAAAACCAAACCAAACCCTATATAGGTTCATAGAGAAATGGGTCCATCAATGGCTATTAGTAAAGATGATCAGGGATGCAACCCCATGCTAAGGGCAACCCTAAAACTCTGACAGCCAGAAGTCAGAAGGGAATCATTCCAGTGGCCCTGTTCTGAACAGTACCTCTGAAGTACTTGTATTGGTCACGGTCGGAGACAGGATGCTGCACTACATGGATTATTGGTCTGACCCAGAATGGAAGGGTTTTATGTTCTACAGCCAAAGTGCCTATTGTGGTTAGTAAACTGTTTGCTTTCTATTTTAAAGCTATTTTAGGATGAAAGTCTTCTAAATCATAGGAGACTTAGCACAAGGCTCTCAGCAATTCTTATCCATAGTGGAGCTCGACAGAAGCCTATGTATGAAGCAATCTTACAGGATGCTTCCATAAACCACATCTGTTTTGGAAGGTGTCTGCCTAGCACTCATGTCAAGAACAGTATGGAGAGCAGCCATAATGGGGATCAAGCAGGAGAAGGGCAATATGATCTCTGCTTATGTGAATCCAATATATACTACTCACTTGTGTGGATGGAAGGGCTAAATTCAATACTCCAGACTATAGACTGGATTAATGATAGCAGACTATGCAGCAAAGGGCTTTTACTGTTGCTATGTGGGCATGGCCTCGGGAGTGGGTGGGATTTCACCTGCACTGAGCTTTATGCAAAGGAATTACATTTCACCATGGGCATCCAGAAAAAGTGTCAGTCTTCGAGCACTAAAAATTGAAGTCCTCTATTTTGCCACAGAGGAGAACAAGTACAACATGGGCAGTGGCCATCTTCTCCTCTCTCCTTTGCCTCATTCCTGACCTGGAAAGATCACCTGTAGTAGTTCCCTAGTCTCTCTGGGTGTGTCTACTCTAGTAAATTAAGTCAATTTAACCCTAACCCCAGTGGTCCAGGCCAGATGGGAACGCGGAGCTCCTTTCTGCCCAGGAGCGTGCTCCAGGGGCTAGGAGCCCCTAGGGATTCCCCAGCAGCTGGAGCACTATGCCAGCAATTGCCAGTGCTCCAGCTCCTGGGGAGCCTGGGTTCCCTTTTTGCTGGGACCACTGGGGTCCCAGAGAGAAGGGAGCCCCACGGTCCTTTCTGGCCAGGACCATGGGGACCGCTTGGCGTGGGGCTCCCTTCTGCCCGTGATCTGAGCAGTCCTGGCCAGAAGGGAGCAGAGCGGTCTGGGCAAGAAGGGAGCTCCACATTCCCTTCTTCCCTGGACCGCTATGGGGCTTGCTGGCTCTCCCCAGGACGAGCCCCCGTACCCTGGGGAGCCGAGGCTCCAAAGGAGCCTCCCTCCCCCTAGACCTAACTAGTCAACTTAAAGAGTCTAGTGTAGACTCTCTAAGTCAACTTAGTAAGGCCAGGTTTAAGTCAACTTAAGGGTCCTGTGTGGACTCTCTAAGTCGACTTAATAAGGTTGCCTTAAAGTCAACTTAGTAAAGTCGACTTGGTAAAGTCAACCTAAATTTCTCAGTTTAGACATAGCCTCTCTGCCAAGAGAGTTAGCAAGATTGGAGGTTTCGGTGAAGCGATAGTCCCCTAGCAAATAGGCTGAGATCACCAACAAATTTCATAAAGGTCACTGATAATTTTTGTCCCTGTTAGTTTTGAATGGATTCAGACTAGTGAACATTTCTGTAACTCCTCCCTCTGCTTGTTTGCTGCCCTATCCTGCTTCATCTTAGGTACTGTTAATTCACGATGGGATATTGCTCTGTTTTTTTCAACAGTAATGTCTCTGGATCTGACCCAGAAACTCTTGCATCAAAGTTTCTCCCACAATTAGTCCTATTGACCACCCCAGGGAATTAGTGACTTAAATGGGGGACTTGCTTGAGAACTGGTTTGCAGGATTGGGGCAGAGGGTAGGTGATGATGTTTAAACACTTTGATTTGCCCTTTTTTTTTTTTTTTTTTTTTTTAAACAAACTTCATGCACTTTAAACCAGAAAGTTTCCTTTGACAAAAGCCCAAATTGACAGCTTTATATCATGTAAAAGTCCTTGAAAATCTAGCACAAAAAATGAGACATATCCTAATGGAAGTACTAATACAGGGCTAATAACCCCCATTGTCATTTCATATTAGCGTACTATATAGAGAAAGATTTGAAATCTCTTTAATTGAAAAAATATTTTTCTTTAACTAAAATGAATTTTTGCCTGGGAAGGAAGTATTTTTGTTCATTCTTTTTCTGATAAGCTGTCTAGTAAATTCAGAATTGTTTCTCTTATATTCATTTGTATCAGAACAGAGGCTTAATAGATGCAATCAATAATTCAAATAGAGTAGCTACATATGAACGATTAGAGACGCAATCTAGACAGATCTGACTAACTTGTAAATATCTGCCACCGTCATAGGTGCACTATCTACATATAAGGCCCTCATCTGACTGGCTGGAATGGCACACACAAGGACTTTTAACAACTCGATTTTTCCTTTGCTTCTGGGTGAGTGCATATCCTCATTTGTCAAAAGTCTCAGGGCTGCATTGTGATCAGTCCTCGTACAGGCACTGAAAGGAGAGAATGCAAATCCCTCATTAGCATGTCTAGTGCAAGAGCCAGTTGCAATAGCCATCCTCGTGAGCCTGGAGTGCTCAGTAGTTTATACTTCAAGGGAGGAGGCCTTAGCCCTTCCCTCTGTGCTCCAACCCAGGGAATGGAGTCAAGGCTGATGTATAGGCTAGAGCACTTGAATTTAAGTGACCAAACTTAAACCTGGATTCTGTATTTTGATGTTTCTGTGGGGGTATATTCTGCCAGTGACTTTTGAATCACTACATTGCTTTACAGAGTATTTGTGTCTTAGCTTCAGCCTTTTGCTCTAAATCTGTTCTTACCAGCTGCACGCTTTCTACTGCTTATCACTGCTATGTTTGTTCTTTCTGTGATCCTTGCTGAAGAAAAAATATTTTCCTTTCTAATTCAATCTCTTTGGCATTGTTTTTCCAACCCCAAGTTCTCAAGAAATATGATTTCTTTTTTAAAAAAAACAATCTAATTAAACCATTTATCAAACTTTTCCAAGTGGGTAGAGTGACAAATTAGCCCTATCTTCTACCAGCCACCTGATGGATGGGAAGATAAAGATGTGGAGGCTGTTATTTTAGCTGGAAGCTCTTCACTATATCAATTGTTGGGCTCCAGGCCAGGAGTCCCTAAGAGATGACAAGAACTAATGATAGATCTATAAAGTTTATTCAGTGTAAGGCCTGACAGCAAAGAAGCTGTTCTTATTAGATAGTCTCTCTGCCTTCTGCCTGAAAAAAAAAATGAGCTGGGGAGTGGGGTTGTACTTGATGATCTTATTCTTGAATTATAGATATAGAAAATATATAAACTTAGCATTAACTAGCACAATATATTGCTGCTAAATTTTTCTTTTAAAATAAATGTTACATAATCATTTTAATTATACTACAATATTTTAATAGACCTAGAGTGAAAAATGACTGTCCTAAAATACAGTATCCTATCTTTTAAATTCTTCCCATGAAAGACTTGTAGGCTGCTTCTTAGCCATGTACGGTACCTACAATAAGTGATTAATAGTAAAATCGTAGAGCCTCTGAGGTCAATGAAAAGATTCTCACTGACTTCCACGGGTCCAAGATTTCGCCATAAAGGCTAGATTCTCTATAGAGACTTAGGCATCCAAGTCCAAGTAATACTCAGCTTCCGTGTAACCCTGTAGGTACTTTAAGATCCTAGATGCTTAAATTGACACTTATAAAGTCCCCTAGGAGGTGCTTAAATTTTTACTGCTGAGTAGGTACAAAGCAGTTCAGTGCCTAAGCCTCAGACTGGGGAATATCTAGTTTGTGAATCCACTGTCTCCTCTGGAGAGTATTAAAATATTTAAATATTCATTGGATCAAGCTCTCCCTGGAGAGTGCTCTATGTACTGGGCTAGAATTACTCTCGTATGTGCTCTGGCTTAGTGATTATTTAAATATTTTATAAAAAGTAGAATAGCTTCAAAAGGAGAGAATATCCTAAGCCTAGTCTGTATAGCATTCTTCTGGGAGACCTCCCACATCCAAAGGTGTGCTCTGACCTCTTGGCTGTAAGCAGGGCACCAGCTCCTCCTTGCTTTTTCTTTTTTAGATGCTAAGCTCTCCTCATGCCCTGTATCGGGAGCTGGGGTGACTAACTTGGGGTTGTGACTTTCAGTAGGTGGCAGGGTGCTTAAGTTAGGTATTATAATGCTGTGGTGCAGCACCTATGACCCCCTTATGAATCTAGCCCTGAAACCCACATCCTGCATCTGGAGCCCCAATGAAGTAAACAGTAGTCTGTTGTCTTATATCCAGTTGTAAGATCAGGTTCTATCTCAGTATCCAAACTTTGTGACTCAGTTCCTCCCTGATTTCCTCAAAACTTGTTGGTGTTTGGATTCAGGCTTTTGGTTTGAGTTTAGCCTTGGCATTAAGGATATAGTGTAGAATACAGTCTGTCACTCTACTTGCATCTGGGGAGTTCAGAGGAAAAGAGGGCTATCCCAACCATGATTCAGGGAAAATGAATGAGCACGAGGATTTGATTTGATTTTATTAGAGAGAGGGTAGGAGACTTCTAAATTCTCTTGCTATATGATTTCGAAAGTTAGGGATAAGACTCAAAAACCAGTCACAAATATTTCTCACTGGATCATGAGGTTTTTATTTAAAATTTCTAGGAGTGTTGTGGACCCTGCTAGCAAGAGCCTGATCCAAGGATGTCAGTGGGAGTCTTCCCAATCCCAAGAGAGGCAGAAGAGTTCTGTTTGCGCTCTGGAGCAGAGAGTGTTATTGCAGATTAAAGTATCTCAAATAGCCTACTTTGCGCTCCCTGTGCTGGGACTGAGTCCTCTGTGAGGCATAGCGCAGATTCCAGCTCATTGTCTTCTTGCGAAGCAATAGTATGTGTGTCTGTGATTCTAGTTGCAGATGATGTGAACTGATCTTCGCTTGGCTCATATA
Organism: Pelusios castaneus; assembly: GCA_007922175.1. Classification (NCBI taxonomy): domain Eukaryota; kingdom Metazoa; phylum Chordata; order Testudines; family Pelomedusidae; genus Pelusios; species Pelusios castaneus. The sequence goes on from ML685791.1 coordinate 12,032,314, forward strand.
ACTATGCCTCCGCTAGGCAAAGGTGAGGTACATTAGGAAGCCACACGTCTGACAGGATAATCACATACCCAAAATAAAAGCTGCTCTTTCTGCAGGACCATGTTGGGGTTTTTTTTTTGTTTTTTGTTTTGAATACCTGATCCTTACTAATTCTCTCCACGGCAGGATTGCCCTCTTATAGGAACTTTTTTGCGGCATGCCTTACTGAGGTTGGGCTTTTAAATTTGGTGGAAACATCTGCAATCTGAAAGTGCCCATTTTTCAGTTGATTTGTGTCTGGTGTCATAGCTAACCAGCAAGAACTAAGGGCTAACTTCTGGTTTGTTTTCCCTTTTTTGTTTCCAAGGGCATCTATGCTCCCATTAAGTGTTCAAAGTTAAAATTCAGTGTCTGAACATTTGTACGAGTACAACTCACTTATGTGAATTTTCACACAAGGGGCATAAATACAGCTTGAGTTAACTCATTCTTAAATTCCAATGAGTGGACGAAAATGTAGTATTTGCTCAGCTCTAAGGGTGTTTAAAAGCACAAATGAGACTGAGGACATTGGTAAATTGATATGAAATCTTTAACTTCCAGATAACTATTATGAATCCACTACAATGACAAAATTCTTTTAACATAAAATATTTTTTGATGGAAATAAGAAAAAGGTCTGTCAAGTTCCTGGTGGGCTGGCATCCACGTCACAAAATCATTCACAACAACTGGCTTGGTTTACAAAAGTTCTATAGCAATTCCATGTATGTAAATGTTCAGAAATCTAATCTTTTTCACAGAATTGGAAACACAAATACTTAGAATGAAAAGAGAAAATATACACAGGTAAACTCGCAATAATATCCTATTCATCATGTCTCAAAATCTTACTTTTTTCATTGTTTTATGTTAAATATTGGTTTTCAACAGAAGAAATTCATGAGGCAGAGCCAGCAAATATCCGCCATTCACTGATGACATGAGTCTTTGTCTCAGACTAGTGAAACTGTGCCACTCAATATAGCTCCTGTACCCATTAGCATTCCATAGTTATTTCAGTGGTTTAAGTGAAAACCAATTGTCCAATGCACTTTTAGAATTCTTTTCTTTTACACATTACTCTCTCAAAAGCTCTCATGCCACTTAATTCATGGTACCAATTTTCTAGCCTGAAATGTATAGGTGACTTGCATTCCTGTAATATCAGCTGTTTAAATGTATATAGGAATCTGTGCTCTTGTGACTCAGAGAGCTTTGGAAAGTATAAGCAATTCTTGAGGAAACAAGAGACACTTTTAATTTACCATCTTTAAAAAAAGAGTGAGTGTGAGCTATGGAGTGAAATGAGAAAGTGAGCCAGCACCCTAATATTCACATTTCCTTCTTTTTTTTCTTCTGCAGAGTGTTTGCTATTTTTGCTATTTTGTGTTTGCATCAGCTATTTGCTGATAACGGTTTTAGAACAGAATTATATGTCCTTTGTGGCATTTCAGCAGTGTGCTTGTGATACAATTAAGTTGAAGTTTCCAACAGCTGTAACTGAAAGGAGTATAGCACTTGCCTATTCTCAGATGTTCTCATCCACATAAGGCAGCACAAGTAATACTGCAACATGCAATTAATTTACACTGTTACTGAATACTAGATATTCAAGAATTCACATGCCATAGTCTCTAATTTAGCAAGACTGATATTTGAACAAAAGAGCAATTTTTCAGGAACTAAAAGGTTTGTGAATGAGCAATATATGGAATGATCACTGAACCAAATTGTCATCGCATTTATAACTAACATGACCATTGTCTAACGCATACTGTAACTGTCTGCTTGTTTCTTAAAGCCTACACAGTTCAGGATTAATTAGAACATGAGTACCAGCAGGCTCAAGAGACTGGTAAAGTATTTCACCTCTAGATAACTGATTCAAATTTGGCCTGGGTCAGTAATGATAACACTTTGTTTCCATTTAATTGGTGTTCAGAAAACTAAAAAAAAAGTATGGTTCTAATAGGTGAAAAAAGTGGATTCATGTAGGGATGCAGGAATGAGGTTTTTTTTAATCCCACAAGTCCCCTCTCCTCAGTATAGCTAGTGATTCCACAAGATCTTGCTCTACACCTTGCTCCTTTTTTAAGATTCAACTCTGCAAGACTTTAAGAAGAACTTTCATCAAAATAGACACATGGTGTTCTATGTATTTCATTTGCCAGATCACCACTTCTCTCAGCTTCTTTAGACACTTTTACAATAGGGAATGCAGTGCTCCACAGTCAAGAAGCTGTTTGTGCAATGAAGTAGTTTTGGAAAGATGTGGGAGGGGGAGAGAAGGACTAACAGGTGACAACCATTCAACTGACTTTTCTTTCAGTCACCTGGCTCACAAGACTATGAAAAAGCAGACAAGTTTGCACATAGACATCCTGATTCTTCATGGGTTGATTAAAGGTTGACTTATTGACAGAATCATTTATGCCTATGCACACACATCTCTCTCCTTAAACACTCAGCAGAAACTCACTGTCTTTCAGTAATGAGTAAAAGACTGAGTTATTGTGAAATCATGTCCCTGTGGATGTGAAATCTACCCTGGCACCGTAACTAGTGCAATTCCACTGTGCAAGGGGAGTCAGAGTTCTGGCCATGAAGCAGATGCTTTGTGGAGGTGGAGCCATAATAAGCCAGGGGTGTTCTGAGGATTTGCAGCTAAATGGTTTCTTTTGCTTTCCTCTGTAAAAGGTGCAGATAGACTTACCAGGATGGCTATAAGGCGGTGGCGGGGGGTGGGGGGGAGAGGAAGGGAAGTGTTTAGCTGAAGCACTTGGTGCAGAAATGCTGCATGTGCAGTCTCTGTTATAAATGCTTAGGACCATGTTATCAGTCAAAACCAAAACCTTAAACTATACCCAGAAACCCACAGGCACAAGTGACCCTTCATAGTGTACCAATCAATATAGTATATTTTGCAAAAGTAATGACGGTTTAGTAATATGGGATTTCAGTGTTACTGTGCTATTAAATTTTGCTTTAATACTTTGCATGTGAATTGCAAAAGGGCTTTTATAGTAATTTCTGTAAAAGCTTATTGGTATCATCCCTAGGAAATGCTATAAGACTTTTCCATAGGACTCTGAAGTTTTAAAGGTCTATCAGGTTGCTTAGACTTACAAGGTTCAGGCTCACTGCTGTATACTCAGAACCTCATATTTCAAATCACAAGTATCTTGTTCTGATAATGTGTAAACACTCTTGAGCATTGTTCTTAATTAGCGGAATTCTCTTATCATCCTGTGTGTGATACTAAGTATTGATAACACATGAGTCGTACAAACGCTAGTTTCTCTACAGAAATGTTTTTCTGCCATTAACGTACAAGTATTTCACTTACAAACTTGAACTAAAAGCAGCAGTTAATTACACCTGGTAATATAATAATTTCACTAGGTGACACTGCAGAGAAAAAGTACATTTTCTTTTAGTTTTAGTTAGGACTGAAATTTTTTAAAAAGGTTGACATTTAGGATGGTGAAGATTTGATATATGTGCAAGCTTTCTAAGCCTGAAAATAATCTTTCATGCAATCAACTCAGCAGCCCAAGTATGCAAAAGGGTATATTTAAGCACAGAGCCAAAGTCATGGTAATTTTATGTGTGGAAGTTTTTCTTCTTTTGACTTTTGAATTGCATGGTCTTATTTAGGCTCTATGTTGACTTTATTGAACAGACTGAACATCATTTTTACTCACTAATTTCATATTAGTAATGTATATAAAAATGCCTGCATTTCAAACTAACACAGCAAGGAAAAGTGACATGTTTTACCTGTAGAAAAACATAGATCAAAATGATAAATGGTAGTTTAAACAGAATCTGACTGGGCATCATTTCTATACTCTTTCACTATTATCCAAGCAATATTTTGCCTTAGTCAAAAATACTACTATTAAGTTTCTCCCTAAATCAATTTGTTGACAGTTTAATATATTAGTCCTCATTCCAATTTCAAATCTAGTTTGAATGAAGTGGCTTTTTCCTACCCTGTGAGTTACATAACTGAAATATCTGAATTGCTAAGGAGTGTGAATGTGATAGCTAATATACATGGAAGAAATTTTTTGTTTGTTCCTAGAGTAAGAAGGGGGCAATTCTCTCTAAGTCAGAGGTGATTTTCCCAAAGCACCTGGGCTTAATTTGTTCTTCTGATTACACTAGTGGATCAAGAGCCAAAAATCTCTGGTGGTATAAACTGGTGCAACTCTATTGATTTCCATGGCACCGTACCAGTTTACATCAGCAGTGCATTTGGTCACAGATGTCTGACGTATACATTGTAAATACTGGTTCTGGCTGTATGGGCTCTTGATTGTAAAGCCAAGCTATTTTTGCTTATATAACTGTCCAAGGGCTCCTGCCCAGTTAAATCTACATAGAAAGTATTTCTTGTTCTCATTTATTTATAGTGCTAAATAAACAGCTCTAAAGAGTGACAAATGAACTCTTTTTTTATGATTTTTTTTCCTCATGGCTTCTCTTGTTAAACTCCCGAATATCAGTATGCCTTAGTGGTTCACATTCATAGGAGGACAATAACTAAAGAGATCCAGCAAAAAGGTCCCATTTTATTATTAAACACAAAAATCTCTCTGGCTGAGATCTGCAAAGGTACTTGAGTGCCTAAACCGCAGGCTTGGGCTAAGTTTGATGGGTTTTGTCTTTGTTTTGTCTTTGTTTTGTTTTTGTTTTTTTTAAGGCATCTATCGGACCAGATATAGGTTAGATGCTTCTCTAGTACCTTTGCATGTTTCACGGGTTATAAGCAGAGATTGGCATACCCCTGCAGCCTCATTTTAAGTGCCTGTCTCTAAGAGATGGCGCTTAGGACACATCCCTCTCATCAGCATCCCCAGTGGCTAGTTTAGGCAGCCTCCCACCCAGTATGCTGGCTCAGTCTAAAGTACATCTCTGTCTCCATACATTTTTGACTAGGGAGCCCAGGCACATAACCAAACTTTGTAAATTGCGATGTAGTTCCTGTGATTTTTTTTTTTTTTTTTCTGGAGCACCTACAAGTTGAGTGTTGTGATGCTCAGCATTGCACTGCCAAAGTTCCCTTGTGGATCCAGGCTTTTCTCTTCAGAAAAAGGTCTATTTTTATGGAAACACTGCTTAGAAAACTGGTCAGAAATATTTATTGAATCTACTAATCTATAAGGTACATAACTGTGCCATCTTTAAAATATGAAGTGTTAAGTGCATAAACAGTGCTGCAGATGTTGCAACTTTAAAATCACATCTCATAATAGATGGTGGATTTCTTAAAGTCCTAGCTCCCAAATTGTTGCACGCCTGAGAGAATATCAGTTTACACTTCTAAAAAAAGGAGTTCTAGCTCTCAGATACAGAGAAAACCTTGAATCGTGACCCGAGTGAACCCTTAAGACTAGAATGCAGAAAAGGCACCCATTTTTAAGTCTCATGATTTTTTTAAGCCAATCTCATAGTTTTAGAAGGACTGACTCATGAAAAATTTAGGGTTGGCAATACTTTATTATATGGGGTGTTTTCCTTGCCTCTCAAGGTGGGTCACTGGCGAGGTATATGAAATTCAAAGTCTCTGGCCAGTGGGTTTTGACCATAACTAGCACAATAGAGGCAGTGTTCCCCACTAGAGCACCTTGTCCCTTGCTTCCCTTTTTTCTGTGGTTCCCAGCCAGACTTATGGAGAGAAGGGAAGCAAGAACAGAAAGGTGTCAGAGGGAGAAAACTCAGCCATGTTTCTGTTCAACTTTTCTAGAGATTTTTTCTTTAGTCAAATGGTTCAGGTGAAAACAATGAGCAGAAATGCAGAACATTCCATAGAATGCAGAATGTTGGAAGGCATTTATAGATATATGACATAAACTAGGAATTCTTTAGTAGAGCATTGGATCTTAAAAAAGCAACTCAAAACTTTTCAATAACATTGGGGCTTCCCAAGAAAAGAAAACTCATGGTGAAGAAATTTAGAGGCAGCTTGATAAATGTCTCATCAAGGATACAAGTCTCTCTTATGAGCCCTATAGTAGTGGTATTTTAGGCACATATGTGCATGAGGGAGTGGAGTTGGTCATATGCTTCCAAAATTATGCCATCACAGTAGTGCCACAAATGTTATACACGCCTTTATTTTCTTTTGTTACAATTGTAACTGATTTTTTTTAAAAAAATAAGACATTTTAGAAGTTTCATTAAAACCTTTATTTACCCCCAAACTTCAACTAGAGCAAAAATATGCGTTTGTTTAGAAAACCTAAAAAATCCTATGGATTACAGAAGAACAAAAAGTGCAAGTTGAAGCAGAGATGTCAACAGATGAATTGCAAAATCCTATAAGGGATCTTTTGAAATGACAAATCTCCAAAGCCTGATGGTTTTAGCAATGAGTTCTGTAATTTTTTTTCAGAAGTTTCTAATGCCTCAAATACTTCAAATGGTCAGTCACTCCCTAGAAAAAGGAAAATTGTCCAGTTCTTATTTGGAAGTCAGCACAACAGTACTCCTGGAAAAAACAAGATAAAAATCCAAAATACTATAGATCAGATCAAAATTAATACATCTGGAAAACAAGATATTGGCAAAGTTCTTAGCAATCTGACCATATCTATGCTTTCCACTCTGAGTTCATATCAATATATCTTCCATGGGAGAGACAAATCATATTGTTCAATTTGCATCAATCATCATCACAGCACTATGCAAAAGAATAAAGATGGCTTTGTCTAGCCTGAGATGTAGAAAAGGTGTTCACTAAAGTTCTTTATAACTCTTGAAGAAATTTAAAATCTGACATCAGTTAATAATCTTCATCTTTCATTTCCACAGTAGTCCATTTGCATTTCCTCATTGGAATATCTCTCAATCAGAGACTCTCTCTCTCAAAAGATTGGCTGTCCTTTTTGGCTTTTTCTGTTTGCTCACTGAACTATATTAAGTATCAGAGATTCAGGCCATCAAAAATGTAGTAAAAAGCACAAAAATTCTTATTCAGGTAATTGTTTATTTTATCATAATGAAAGGCAAGCATCCCATTTCTTGAAGTCTTAGAGACCAGCTGTACCCTGTGTTTGTGCTTTTTGTATAAAGATGACCAAATCAAAGACAAGTAGCTGGCCATTCATCCTGTGAGCTATATTAGATTCTATGGTTAAGTCTACACTGGCAAGTTAGTTCAAATTAAGGAAGCTTCATTCGAACTAACTTAAGCCTTGGCCACACTAGGCTTTCATTAGTTTGAATTAAGGGCTTCCTTAATTCAAACTAATAAATTCGATTATACCTTTCGAACTAATGCTTAATTCAATGTGGCCATGTTAGTTCGAACTAACTGCTTAGTTCGAACTAACCGGCACATTGAACTTAATGCAACTGACTAATTCGAACTAAGCAAGTGCCATGCACAGTACTTGCTTAGTTCGAACTAGCATTCTACTGGGGCAATGCTAGATCGAAATAAGTTAATTCAAACTAACTAAAATTAGTTGGAATTAGTTAGTTGGAATTAACTAATTCGAACTAACTTTGGTAACTGTAGACATAGCCTATGAGTCTAAGATCAGAAGGGACCAATATGATCATCTAGTCTGATGTCCTGCTCAGTGCAGGCCACCTCCTCCTTCAATAAACCTTCAACCCTATGACTGAGTTATTTAAAATCCTCAAATCATGATTTAAAGATTAAGGTACACAGAATCCAAACAGCAATTGTTGTGCCCCATGCTACAGAGGAAGGTGAATTCCACCTCCCCCCAGCCCTTTGCCAATCTGTCCTTAGTGAAAAGTCCTTCCCAACTCTAACATGGCAATCAGGTAAACCCTGAGCATGTGGGCAAAACTCATCAGTCAGACAACCAAGAAAGAATTGTCTGTAATAACTCAGAATCCATCCCATCAACATATCTACCACCAGGAGCCAAAGATCAGTCAATTGCCAAACTCAGCTGTCCCATCATATCATCTTATGTATGAATTTATCAAGCTCAGTTTTGAAGCCAGCTAGGTTTGTGGGTGTGGTTTTTGTGTGTGTGTGGTTTTTTTGTTTTTCTTTTTTGTTTTTTAACCCCCACTGCTCCCTTTGGAAGGCTATTTCAGAACTTCATTCCTCTGATGGATAGAAACCTGTGTCTAATTTCAAGTCTAAACTTTTTGATGGCCAGTTTCTATTAGTTAGTGCTTGTGCCCACATTGGCACTGAACTTAAATAATTCCTCTCCCTCACTGGTATTTATCCCCCTGGCATATTTATAGAGAGCAATCATATCTCCCCTCAGCACTCTTTTGGTTAGGCTAAATAATCCAAGCTCTTTGAGTCTCCTCTCATAAGGCAGATTTTCCATTCCTCGGATCATGCTAGTAGCCCTTCTCTGTACCTGTTCCAGTTTGAATTCTTCTTTCTTAAACATGGGGGACCAGAACTGCACAGAGTATTCCAAATGAGGTCTCACCAATGCCTTGCATAATGGTACTAACATCTCCCTATCTCCACTGGAAATACCTTGCTTGATGCACCCAAGGACTGTGTTAGCTTCTCTCATGTCCACACCACATTGGCAGCTCATGGTCATCGAGTCTTCAGTCTTCCATTCAGATGGGTTACAAATATTTAGGAATAAGATATCACACAGGGCCAGATTCTCAACTTAATGGAAATCAGTGGAGCTATGAGAGCTTGTACCTGCTGAGGTTTTGACCCTGCCTGCAACCCCTTTTTGAATTCATTGCATCAAGATGTTCAAAGATGGCATAATTTACATAGCTGCTGTTAGTCAAGGCAGTTTGATAAAAATGGAATGTCCTTCCCTTAGTATTGTATTCCTTCCAGGTACCAACTAGTTGGTATAAAAAATTAGGTAAAATAAGCAGCACTTTTCTATATCATGTAAAGAAATCTAGAACTAATTTGCTGAAGTTCCCCCCGTGGAAAATCTGTAAAGGGGTAGCTGAAATTCAATCCATTTTGGAACAGGTTATATTCTACTGAAACTCAAAACTTCTCAACATGGCAAAACCCTGGGGCAACTTACTTGCTCTCCTTTTGTTCTTGCCAACTTGATTTATGGCTAAGATGTTGCCTCTATCTCACCCTTCCCAGGAGATCAGACATCCTGTCCTAGGGACTGTTTTGTAAATATGGAAAATGGCTGTGGGGTATGTTGGTGTGGTGCCAAAATATCCACTGATTTCCTGGGTATGTGGTCATGTTTCTTTCAGTCTATTGTAAAACTTCTCTCTAACAGTTAATGTAAGCGTGTGTGAGAGACATTGTGAGATGAGCACATCTGTTATGCCAGAATCCCGCTGAATATACAGTATTAATCATGGCACTGTGCATTTGTCTTGAAGCTAGACAATCCTATTATTTTTAATTTGGTAATATTAAAATAAATGGCCAATCAATATTAATCCATTTAGTTCCTCCTGTAAAAACAGTAATCATGATATTTTAATGTGCTGTTAACGTGGGTATATCTACTTCCATTCTATCTAAACTGATGCAAGATGAGGAATAATGGAAAGAAATATTTACCTGGTTTTGTCTTCTGACACATTCTGCAGAGGATTGAGAGTTTAAAACACTATGCCTAGAAGTAGGCCCAGTTGTTCAAAAACTACATGAAAGCTTGGATAGCATTTTTGATTCATCCCATTTTGGCAGGTACTGTGATGTTAGAAAATAAAAATGTCAGACAGTAAATATACGAAGATACGTCTGCAACTTTATTAAACCAGGCAACAGAGTCCTATGGCACTTTTAAAGACTAACAGTTTTATTTATCGCATGAGCTTTCGTGGGAGAAAATCCCACGCATCTTCAAAGCGTCTGACGAAGTGGGATTTTCTCCCATGAAAGCTCATGCAATAAATAAATCTGTTAGTCTTTAAAAGTGCCACAGGACTCTGTTGTCTTTCTAGAATAGACTAACACGGCTACCCATTTGGAATTTATTCAACCAGTTACACATTTAACTGTAATCCATCCTAATATTTCCCAGCAGCTATTAAAGCCATGCAATATTGCTTTGTGTTCTTAAATGGAACTTCTTGATCGAATGTGAGATGGAGCCCTGGTTAGCCTCTGTCCCGTATTCAGGGTACATGGAACAAATTACAACCTACCTTTTTCCTTATGTGTAGAATTTAGGCTCTTGTGAGGAGTGCCTTAGCCTATGTATAATGCTGAAGTCTACCTCCTCTGTCCCAATCCTTACATCATAGCCAGGCCTCACTCACTTCTAGCCCTTTGTGTGGAACTAGGATAAACTAGCACCGTGATAATGCGTGTCCTAAGGCACACCTGTGTGTCAGGTCATGGACTATAAATGCTTGCGGTTTATCAAATACCTAATTTAATAGGTTACCACTTGCATGTACACCCCTGCAGTTATATTAATTCTATCCAGTGAATAATGGAGAATGTTTTTTTTAAAAGAGAAAGAAAAGGGGGGAGAAAGAGCCACCCATGCAGTTTGTAGCAAAGTAATTTCCCATTACAACAGATAATTTTGCTTACCTTGCCCCTATCCACCTCCCTGCTAATTGTTGTACTCCACTGTTTTGAATCCTAACAATTGATTTGCTGTGCGAGAGTAATTCTTACATTGCTATTAATAGCAGAATTATCCTTGCTTTGTGTCAGTGGTGGATTTGACCTGCAATATTCATATTATTACAAGGATTGCAATTTGGCACATACCTATATGGATATAAAGAAGTGACTTAAGCAATTCAGTCATCTAGTGTGCACAAAAGAATTAACCACAAGTGATTTTGATTTTTGTGAAGTTCATCAGTGCTTGTTTCACTTCTGAAGGAAAAGAGTGGAGTAAATGGGCCTAGAGGCAGATTTAAAAAATAGATATTTTACTTTTAATTTCACTTTTCCAAAACAGTCTCAGTATTCTCTCATTTTTCTGGAGGATACTTGTTGGGAAATGAACATAAGAGTGGATTTTTCATATTAATTAGCAAAAAATAAAAATTTTCTGTTTTACTGTCTTCTATTCATGACACAACACACTTTCTTTGCATGTGTGTATGAGAATGTGTTACTTGCAAGGGGTTAACATCAAGAAGTTCAGAGCCATTAAGGACACAATGGTTGTATTCCTTCTGTCCTTAATTGCTCATCAGGTTTCTCCCTGGGCCCATTGTACTTGGGAGCTTCCTTAACATTAATGGTTGTAGACAGCCTGTCTCGGGTGTGTCCACACAATCACACAAGTTAAAGTATAGATATAACAACCATATTCCTAATTTTCAATACAAATACAATTCCTATACATGAACTATATAATCATTCCCAGCAAATTACTACCTTTCTATTGATACCAAACATGACATAGTTCCTATGGATTATAGCATATATGAGATATTAATAGAAAACAATATCATAAATGGTTCCCTAAATCCAGACAACGGCACACAGGGCTCTGCCCTGCCCTTTGGGGGGGCATGCTAGGCTCACTCTGTGCCCCCCTCCCCCAGCAGGGAGGGCATTGGTGTAGTCCTGGGGTAGGGCTACCCCACGTCTACACTGGCTTAATTCGACTTTAAAAAGTCGAATTAAGCCTTAAATCTAATTCAATCTAGGTTTAATAAAGTCGACTTAATTTTTATTAAATCGACTTTATTTTCCTTAAGTCGACTTAAGCAAGCTGCTTAAGTCAATTTAAGGAAACTGTAGTGTAGACGCAGGGTAAATTAAGTCGACTTAAGCAAGCTCAAGTTGACTTAATTTACCAGTGTAGACGCAGACAATGGGATTTAGGTCTCTAGGTGTTTTTTGATAGTCCCATTAGGTACACATCTGCATCTTTAGTGTCTAAATACCTTTAAAAACCCAGACCTAAATTATTAGGAACTACTACAAATATTTGTGGCCCAGTCCTGAACTTCCTCAAATAGTCTGCTCTGATGTGTCCCGCCCTCTTCCAGAGCACTCAAAGAAATGGTAAGGCTTGTTACTCCTTTCAAGAGTCGGTACAGCACAGTTTATTAATTTATGTGGGGGCAAATACATCCTTTCCTTTCAAGTACAGCACTGAACTGATTTATAGTAGAAGTCAAAAAAGTTTATTAACAAAAGAGCATAAATGAAGAAATATCAACTAAAAGATGGTTAGGCTCAAAGAAAAATGAAAACACACACCTAAAAGTCTAAAATATACTCTAGCATGATGGTGTGTTCAAGGTGGTTTTCCTTGGTGCCAGTCTTCCCACCTTTTTATTGGCTGGCCTAGCCAGGCCCCATCACAGAGATCAAACCACTTGGTTGATTTGTCCTTAAGGTGAAGGATAAAAATGAACTCCATCTCTTTTCCTCATTTTCCCAGACAGATGTCTTGTGTCTTAAGAATCAGGAAGGTCTCCAGGAATTCAGACCTTGTCTACCCTAGGAAGTTTTGTTTAAAAAAAAGTCAACTTTTGTCAGCAAAACAGTCCTAGCTTACACACTAGACTCCCCTCTCTGCTGACAAAACTGCCCTGTTTTGCCAACAAAATAAAACCACCTAGATGAGTGGCATAGGTCTTTTGTTGGCAAAGCTAAGGCGGCAGAGTGTCATTGTGGACACTCTTCCCCTTAGAGTGGTGGGAAGCTGTCATACTTGTCAATTTCACTGCTCTGAGCAGTGAAATTGACAAGCAGGTTCTTCCCGGAGTCCTAGATGGGTTGTAGTAGGGACACACTCCACCAACAGAAGGATGGCTGTGTGTACACTACCTACTGCTATAATTATAGAGGTAGCTGTCTGCCAGAAAAACTTTTGTCAGCAGAACTCTGTAATGTAGACATAGCCTCAGTCTCCTGTGTCTTTCTAAGGTGCACACGTCATGTTAATTTTCTTTCTCAGATTCAGGATCAGGATAATTCCCCACAGGTTGGTCTTGACAGCTTTGTTTACTGCTATTCTATAAAATGAGGTAAACCCATGTTCCTTTGTCTTGGACAGACCTGTTTATCACCTTTACAGGGCTAGGCCATCTGGTCTTAAACATCATACAGAGGCAATTTACAACTTCACATATAAGATTAATGGTAGGTTTTTTTACAATATTAATGCTCAGCATGTTGTTAGTTTTCATACAACATCTCACAAGGGGTATTTTATACATATAGTATTACATTACCGTGTATGGTGTACATACAGGTGTGCCTAGGGTCATAATTATATTTATTACATTACATTAGAATTCAGCATTTTTCCCCTCAGTTCTTTTCTACAGGCACTATTCACTGTCTGATTCTTGGCCAAGATTTACTAAAGTAATCAGTTATTTTTGGATACCTCAATTTTTGGGTATCCCTCTTGTGACACCTTAAAGAGGCTTGATATCTTCAGGGTAAGGTTACCTTCTGAAATCAGGCCTTTAAAAGGGTGTCTGAAGTTAGGGACTCAAAAATTTGAGGCACTGAGAATTACTACTCACATCAGCAAATTTCTCACTCTTCAAACAGTATACTTATGTTCTCTGACAGAAATGTAGTATGCCTGAAACTTTATTAAACTTAAAAAAAAAAACAAAAAAAACCCCAAAGCTGAGACTTTTGTATAGGGTGCCAAGTTTCAAGCTAAGATGATTCATTTTACAACCAAGTCAATAAACCCTTAAAATAGGGGATTATAAATGAAAAACCTGACACTTCACCCAATTATTATACTGCTGATGCTGTAGTTATGTTCTTTTATTCAGGAAAAGAAATTATCTTTCAGAAAGGCATTTCACATCACAACCAATGCCACATATTACTGCTTAATTTTCATTTCCTTTTCTTGTTGATATTTAAAAATGAATATTTGGCTTAAACATACTTACCATATTAGCATTACTATTCCTATGATGGAAATGAACAGTTCCAGTGTTCCTTAGCTTCTTATTAGTCATAGGTAAGGATTTTCAGCCTGTTTAGTAAGATTTATGTTTACTATGCACAGTAGTCTCACCTATGTGTGGGAATGAGGAGCCATCATTCTTGTAGGAATGAATAAATTGTATAAATCTTAATGTTGAATTGGTCTGGAAACCTGAAGTCATTACATGATTAAGGAACACTTTCAGATGTCCTTTGAGTCTCTTATTTTCTCTCTAAAGCTTTTGCTGTTGGTTTTTCACAGGATATTAAGCATTAGAAATGTAAATGAAACCGTATGGAATTTAAGAAACCTAATTTTCCAGTATGTGAAGTTTACCTATCAATCATAGATCACATTTAATTAGAGGACCTATAGAAAATGAAAAAGTTATAGAATCTCTGTGGTTAGCCCTGCTATGTAACTGCAGCAGTAGCTGGGTTTTTGCAGCACAGATGTTGGTAATTTGCCATTGGAAACCACTAGTATCAGATGCTTAGAGCCAGAAAATGGCTTTAATTATTTCCTCTTTGGAGCAGTAATAGCCATTATTTTAAGACTGCCAAGGTTGGGATTTGTTTGCATTGGCCTTTTCTTAGCACACTCACAGTAAGTTCTCTACCTGCACCTGCCAGTCTTGTTATTGTATTAGAGTTGCTTTACTGGTCGCTGCAATTAAAGAACAAGGGGATTGCTTCTGTGAGGCTGCAGCATCTGGAGACCACCATCATGAGATTATTTTCTCTGGCCACCAAAGATTAACTTTGTTTTTCTGATTGATTAAGTGTAGAATATTGGAAATAAAAAATAATTCAAGAATTTCTTGAGTAAAAAAAGCTCTTTGGGAGAGATTAAACTTAGAAAGCATAGTAGCTTAATGGAAAGCTAAGAGAATACATCTTTGTTTTACACTGGTAAACAGGGATATTCTGCCTCATATTACTGATGAAGTTTATTAATTTCTTCATTGGATAGAACAGCTAGAGGGATGAGGGCAAAACCTTTCTTGTAACTTTTAACCCAGTGGGTAAGGGAATGTGGGAAACCCTTTGCTGAAATCTGCCTGAGGGGGAGAAGGGATTTAAGAATGGAACTGCAACCTCTCAGCTGAGGAATCTGAGGCCCTGTACACACTACAGCAGTGTAGTATCATGCAGTAAGGAGCTTTACCGTGTGATAAGGCTGTGAGCGTACACACTACATTTCCTGTTGCGTGGCAACAGCCCTCTTGTCGCGCAACAGGTAAACCACCCACACGATCATGGTAATGCTTACCACGGATCATCTGTCCCTCAATGGAGTGTGTGTGCACACTCATTGCGGGTTAGACAGCCTCTGGAGATGTCCCAGAGTGCCAATGGAGGCCACGCTGGCTATGTCTACACTTAAAAATTTAGGTTGACTTTACTAAGTTGACTTTAAGTCAACCTTATTAAGTCGACTTAGATAGTCCACACAGGACTCTTAAGTTGACTTAAAGCTGGCCTTACTAAGTCGACTTAGAGAGTCTACACTAGAGTCTATGCTAGATTCTAGCAGAGCAGTGAAATTGACAAGTAGGAGCAGAGCTCCAGCTGCCGTGAGTTCCGGCACTCACAGGCTATGTCTACACTTGCACTTTTAAATCGACTTTAACTAAGTCGACTTAACTAAGTCGACTTAAAGTCGACTTAGTTAAGTCGACTTAGTGTGTCTACACTTAAAATTAAAGTCGACTTAAAGGGGAACTTACAAAGTCGACCTAGAGCGTCCACACTGGATGCTCTAGGTCAACTTCTAGGGGCTAGGGGGACCTTGGGCAGGTCCATGGTGGTGGTGGGGGGGAGTACCCCCTGTGTACAATGGGGCAAAGGGGGACAGGGACCCTGGCAGGGCAGAGTCCTGTGTGTGACACTGTCTGGATTTAGGGAAGCATTTATGATATTATTTTCAATGGGTATCTCATAAACGCTATAATCCATAGGAACTATGTCATGTTTGGTATCAATAGAAAGGCAGTAATTTGTTGGGAATGATTATATAGTTTATGTCTAGGAATTCTATTTCAATGAGAAGTTAAGAATTTGATGTTATATCCATACTTTAACTTGTGTCATTAGACGAGAGGGTGTGAACAACCATTGTCTCCTTAATGTTTAGGAATTTTCCAGGTAGAATGGTCTCAGGGAGTATCCTAATGCCCCTTTGGGGGGCATGCCAGGCTCCCCCTGTGCCCCCCCCACCAGGGAGGGCATTGGTGTAGTCCTGGGATAGCCCTAAGTCGACATAGGGCTACCCCAGGGCTACACTGGCTTAATTCGACTTTAGAAAGTCGAAATAAGCCTTAGGTCGAATAGAAAGGTGGTTTAATAAAGTCGACTTAATTTTCATTAAGTCGACTTTATTTTCCTTAAGTCGACTTAAGCAAGCTGCTTAAGTCGACTTAAGCAAAGTGTAGTGTAGATGTAGGGCACATTAACTCGACTTAAGCCAAGCTTAAGTCGACTTAATTTACAAGTGTAGACGCACCCACAGAGGCTAGAGCCCCACTGCAGAGGCAGCTCTTGGGGTAGGCAAAGCAGGCGGACTCCTAGGGCCCCAAGCAGTAAGGGGCCCCATTGCCTGCTTCGCCTACCCCAAAAGCCACATCTGCCTTGGTCAGCAGCAGGAGGAGGAGCTGGGCTTGGGGCCAGGGCCATGGGGTGGGGAGCTGGGGCAGGAGGGAGAGCAGGGTGTCGGGGGGGGGGGCTGGGAGCGGGGGGAGTGGGGCCACAGAGAGGTGCCCCCGTGGGCCTATGGGGGGCCCCACAATGGGCCTTCACCTAGGGCCCCCAATAGCCAAAGGCCACCTCTGCCTCACTGCTATAGGAAGTCCCTCTCTGCCAGGAAACCGAGTGGTTTGAGGGATTCCCTGTAGCAGCGAGGCTCTAGCCACCAACACCGCCAGCACTCCTGGCAGCTAGAGACCCACTGCCGCTGGGGTCCCCACTTCTGGGGCTCCCCTGCCACTGAGAAGCCAGTGATCTCAGCAGCTGGAGAGCCCCGCTGCCAGCCTAAAGGCTGGCTGGGCAGTACAGGGTGGGATATGTGCCCTTCTAATGAAAATGCAAAGGAGCAGTGAACGCTACATTGCGTTAGAAGGATTAATGTGTGGACGAGGGAAAGCATTACAGTTATAACACTTTGCTTGTCCTGCAACAATTTATTGCAGGACAAGTCTGTAGTGTGTACATAGCCTAACTCCAAAGCTATGGCACATTATGATGTGGGTCTCTCCCAGTCTGTCCTATTGAAGTTGGTCCAGAAAGAATAAGAACAACTCTACAGCTTTGTGTTTAGGGCCTTCTCACCAGGGTTCTTCCCTACATTCCAGGTGAGTACCTTATGTCATGCTAGGCCTGAAAAGACCAAAAGGTTAGGAAGGTAAATGAACTGCTTCCCTATCTGTTACTATTGTTCTAGTAGAAGAGGTCAAAAGAGAAAATTAACATCTAGATGGAGCTTTGATGTACCAATGTAAACTGTCTATTAATGGTGCTAATGCAGCTAATTACCTGTGGTGCCCAAGAGGTGAAGGTTTTATTTCAAAGGACAATACACATTATTATTCTCCACTTAAGGAAGTCTCTGCAAACTGTCATCAAAGCCCACGTGAAGAAATGAACTGCAAATGCCCACCTTGCTACAACTATAAAAGGAAGTTGGGAACATAATTCCTTGGTCTCACATCTGTCCAAGCTTCTCAGGGAAAGTTTGGGCCACAGGTTTGAGATCCCAGCCGCACTGGCTTGGAATCACCCTGCTAATTCTCATGGGAGAATTAGAGCAAACTCTACACTTGGACTATTTGGTCTATATTCCTTTGAACTGGATTTCTAACAACTGAAGCTATGAAACAAGGACTTAAACTCATCCAGGTATTGGATGTGCGTTTAAGATCTGCAAACTTCAAATTCTATTGGAAACCTGATGTATTGGACTTTCAAATCGTTGTATGTATGTGATTACTTTAACCCTTTAATACTACTCTCATAGTTTGTTTCTTTCCTTGTACAATAAACCTTTAGTTTTAGTTACTAAAGTATTGTCTTGCAGCGTGGTATTTTGGGTAAGATCCAAACCTATACTCTTCTGTGTAATGTGGCTGACCCTTTGGGGTCATAAGAAACCTTTCTGGGTAAAGAGCTTGGAGTTTTAAGCAACTTCTCTCTTCACCAGACCCAGTGGCTGTATTGGGCACCAGTGGCTGAAATGCAGTAAAGGGGGCTGAGTATATTTTATGGTGGCTTCTTGATATCCAGTGTGGGGAATCAGGAGCATTGTTTGTGACTGGTGGGAGAGTTTAGCTCCAGGTAACCCACCAGTGTTGGGAGAATCTGCTCTCCTTTTTGCAGCTTGCCCTGATCTTTGCATAGTCAGGTGATTATCCCAGGAGGCCCAGGTTACACCTTATTCCCCGGGCTTATCCTCTCCCCTTCCCCAGATTGTTTTGTGTGAGGTTGCCTGAGAGGCCCAAGGAGGAAGGAGGCCTCTGAGCATACATAGTGAATGGGACCCAGCACAGAAGTTAGGCGGTCCATCACCTTCCCAGTGTGTGACTCACTAGTAGAGATAGGTACCTATCTAGGTCTAGACCTAGGTGCCAAACTCAGAGGGGGATGAGGCTTAACACACACAATGTCTACCTTAGGCGTCTCCCTACCTGATATGCTTGTTTTGTGGACCGCATTGTAAGGCACCTTCCTCTTACTCTTGATTGTACAGGAACCTATGTGCCTAACTAAGCCTTTGTGAATTGCAATGCTGTTCCTGCAATTTTCTAGGCACCTAAATGTTAGGTGTTGTGATGCTCAGCATCACAGTACTCAAGTTCCATTTGTGGATCTGGACCTTGCTGACTCATGGTACTAAATATTCATACAGACTGAGTCTTCATCAGGCAACTAAAGATGAGCTTTAACATCACAGGGAGAGGGCTGAAAAATTTAGAAATCTGAGAACTCTAGATGAATTTTAATATTAGTGATCAGGTGCCCAATGGAATTACTCACTGAAGATAATGGGAGCATTTCTCACAGTGTCTTCAATCAGCTTTGGATCAGACCCCCAAAATATAAGTGAAATCACTTCCAGTGACTCCACGATTTTGTCCTTGTTTTATTCCTGGGTCTGCACAGTCATGCTGTGTTAAGCTGAGCAAATGACATAAACTCTGCATCTCAGTTTGCTTATCTGTAAACTGGGATAATTCCTACCTCACTGAGGGTTTTAATTAATAAATGTTTGTAAAGTGTTTTGAGATTCTCTTTTGGAGGGATTAAATGGACCTGATCCAAAGCCCACTGTAATCAGTGGGAGTTTTTTGTTGTGTTGGGTTTTTTTAAAAACTTCAGTGGTCTTTGGGATCATATACTAAAAGACAAAAGTATCCTTATTAATAAAGACATTCATGCAAAAGCAATGTACTTGGCCAGCAATTTACTTCATTTCCTTTGAAGTACAGCATGTCAGTTATTTGTAAATATATAATGAGTGAATTCATAGAATCTTAGGGTTGGAAGGGACCTGAAGAGGTCATCTACTCCAACCCCATGCTAAAAGCAGGACCACTCCCACTAAATCATCCCAGCCAGGGTTTTGTCTAATCAGGCCTTACATGTTTCCAGAGGTGGAGATTCCACCACCTCCCTAGATAACCCATTCCAATTCTTCACCACCCTCCTAGTGAGAAAGTTTTTCCTAATGTCCAATCTCGACCTCCCCACCTGCAACTTGAAACCATTGCTCCTTGTTCTGCCCTGTGTTACTGCTGAGAACAGTCTAGCTCCCTCCTCTTTGGAGCACCCCTTCAAGTAGTTGAAGGTTGCTATCAAATCTCCCCCCCCCCCCCGGTCTTCTCTTCTGCAGACTAAATAAGCTTAGTTCCTTCAGTCTCTCCTTGTAAGTCATGCCCTCCGCTGGACTTTTTCTAATTTGTCAACATCCTTTCTGTAGTGGGGAGCCCAAAACTGGACACAGTATTCCAGATGCGGCCTCACCAATGCCGAATGCAGGGGAATAATCACATCCCTCAATCTGCTGGCAACGTTCCTACTGATGCAGCCCAATATGCCATTGACCTTTTTGGCAAAAAGAGCACACTGTTGACTCGTATCCAGCTTCCCCTCCACCATAACCCCCAGATCCTTTTCTACAGTGCTGCTACTTAGCCGATCGGTCCCCAGCCTGTAGCAGTACATGGGATTTTTCCGTCCTAAGTGCAGGACTTTGCACTTGTCCTTGTTGAACCTCATGAGATTTCTTTTGGCCCAGTGTTCCAATTTGCCTAGGTCTCCCTGAATCCTGTCCGTGCCCTCCAGAGTGTCTACCATTCCCCCAGCTTGGTGTCATCCGCGAACTTACTGAGCGTGCAATCTATCCCATCATCCAGATCATTAATTCCCACCAGGTTTAGCCTTTTTCTTCTTTTAACTATTCACTGCAAGTTCTGTTGCCAGGAACACTATTGTAATGTCATAAATTCAACATTCATGCTTCTCATTAGAGTGAAACAGGAAAGAGAAAAGCATTACTTGTAGACAAACAAGAAAATTAGTTTTATTTAAAAATGAAAGTAAAGTGTCTGGTTTAGATTCTATTATCTGTATTGGGTGGTTAGCAAAGAAGTTCTTTAAATGGTTAAAAATTCACTTTTAGGTTGTGAAGTTCCGTGTTAGTCTAGGTCAGTCAAAAAAACAAGGAGTCCTGTGGCACTTTTAAAGACTATCAAATTTATTTATCGCATGAGCTTTCATGGGAGAAAATCCCACTTAGATGCTTTGAAGATGGGGAATTTACAGAATGGGAGGAAATTAAATGCAGGGAAATGTATGACACAGGATCAGGTCAGGATGTAACAGCAAATCAGAACAGGTGTTGGGATTCAAACACTGGGGAACAACATACCGAGGAAGGTGAGGTCAAATCACCTATTGTAATGAGAATAAAATCCGTAGTCCCTGTTTAACCCAGAGGCAACAGAGTTGAATTTACATATAAGTTCCAATTCCGCAGTTTCTCTTTGAAGGTGTGATTTGTTATTCATTTGTTTGAACACAGCTATTAACAAGTTGTCAATGGAGTCAGCAGTGAGATTGAAGTGTTCCCCTATTGTTTTTTGAATGTTGTGATTTCTGATGTCAGATTTGTGTCTGTTTCTTTTGTACAGAGACTGTCCTGTTTGTCCAATATATAAGGCAGGGGGGCATTTCTGGCACATGATGGCATAAATCACATTGGTGGATGAGCCCTTGATGGAGTATGCTGTTTCCTAGTGTTTGAATCTCAACACCTATTCTGATTTGCTGTTACAACCTGACCTCATCTTGTGTGATAACATTTCCCTGCATTTAATTTTCTCCCATTCTGTAAATTCCCCGTCTTCAAAGTGTCTGACGAAGTGGGATCTCTCCCATGAGAGCTCATGCGATAAGTAAATGTTAGTCTTTAAAAGTGCCACAGGACTCTTTGTTTTTTTAGGTTGTACAGTATGTTGGCCATTAATTTCACTGTTTACAACACAACAGAGCAAGCGTTTGTAACATGTTTTAACCATAGCCAAAATTTCCTTGAGTTTATGATTTTGTTTCCATTACTTTTTGCAGCAGAAATAAATAAAAATAACAAAAGAAATCGAGGATAAAAGCACCATTGACATCCACTTGGCCTTATCCTGTGGCCTAATCCAAAGCCTACTGAAGTTAGTAGAAAGATGCCCATTGATTTCAATGGACTTTGGATCAGGCAAAAACTGCTTTTGTCCAGGGTGAGGTTTTGTTTTTTTTTGTTTACTTGGGTTTTTTTTGCAGGGCACATCTTTACACAATGCTACATTTTTACAATCAGTATTTATTTTAAAACAGTACAATATCTATGCTAATCATAACAAAAACTACCATATCAGTATTGCAAGGCTAATTTGACCATTTCTGTAGTACACTATAATATTTATGATGGTATATTTTGAAAATACTGTTTAAAAGATCGCTATAAGCCCTACAGAATATTTAACTTACAAATAACCATTGCTTTTTTTGTTTTTTTAAAAAAGGGTGGGTGGGTGCTGGTACTCAGCCAGGGACCTGGAACTGCTGCTAGCGGTTGCAGGAGCCGGGGCCTCATCGCTGTGAAAAAAGGTGCCTGTACTCAGTACCCCTGAGTACCATCACAAAAAAAGCTCTGCGAATAATGAATCTGGACTTAGAAAATACCCTCCTGCCTGTCTGTATGTTTGGTAATGTTTCTTTTATCAAAGGGATGTTTTTATGCAGAGCACATATTTAACGACAAGGTTGACATCCATGTGCAGAGCATGGTGTCACCATAATTCAACTCAAAGCTGAAACTATTTTGGAGTTCTGCAAAGAATGATGCGTTGTGATAAATGGAGATAAATGATTAAAATATTTCAACCTTCCTAGGTCCTAGCAAATTACGATAGCAAATAAGTGTTCATAGAGATTTATATTTGTTTTTAGCTAGATATCTACAGCCTGCTGCTCCCCAGGTTATCTTGTATACATACTCAATGATAGTACTATTTCGCAGCTGAAGGGTAGACTCTGATTGCGAAACCATTACTTGAGCTATAGCAGCCAATACTTTCAAACACTTCAGTGAATGAACTTGGACTGCTCTAGCGCTTTCCAACTGCCATGGGTGAGCTGGCTTATCAGTGGAAGCCTGTAAGCTCCCATATAGTACTATAATGTACTATAAGCCTCCCCACTGCTTATAATAATGAATAATAATAAATGGACTAAGCCAACATTTTTCTGGAAAAAAAATTTCAGCACCCCCTACCCCATCACCTCCAAGGGTGGAGTAGAGGAGTTGTTGAAACATAAGATAACATTCGTAATGGAAATACTGCACCACTATCTTTTTCAAACAGGACTTGAGTGTTTGTGTGTCTGAAGGAAGCCTAACACCAGATATATTGGTGGGAACCACTCTTAGGTTGCGTCTACACTTACAAATTAAGTCGATTTAAGCTTGCTTAAATTGACTTAATTTAATCTGCATCTACACTACATTTTCCTTAAATTGACTTAAGCAACAGCTTAAGTCAACTTAAGGAAAATTAAAGTCGACTTTATAAAACCTAGTATAAAGTTGACTTTACTGGCTAAGTCAACTTTAGGGCTAATCTGCATCTACGCTGGCTAAATCAACTTAAGGTTGATTTAAAGGGCTCCAGGGCTCCCCCACTGCCCTCCCTGCCAGGATGGCTGGCACAGGCATAGCCTGGCGTGGCCCTCCCCCACAGGGCAGGACACAGCCCTGCCCACCCTGCTCCTATGCCCTGCCAGTCTCCCTGTCCTGCTCAGCCCCCATTGTACCCAGGTACAATGGGGCAAATGTTGAGCCCCCTGGCACTTGGCAAGAGGTGCCTCCCCTGCCACCGTGGACCTGTCCCAGGTCCACCTACCCCCTAGAAGTTGACTTAGGTGTCCAGTGTGGACGCTCCAAGTCAATTTGGCAGGGTCCCCTTTAAGTTGACTTAATTTTTGAGTGTAGACATGCTAAGTCGATTTAACAAAGGCGACTTAAATTCGACTTTAAGTCGACTTAGCAAAGTCGATTTATTTGGCCAAGTGTAGACATAGGCTTACAGAACTACCAAATCTGAGACAAAATGTCTTTTCAAGCCCATGAAGCCCTCCAGAATGATACGTAATATATAGCATTCATTAGCTCCACTCTGCAGATTAATCAGCCTAGATATTTTTCATATATTATAGCCATTTAAGCCCTGATGTATTTGACCTAACCTGGGCAGGACCCCCATAGGCTGTCATTGGAATTAAGCCCAAATTAGGACTGTAGCATGAGACCCTGTATAGAATTTTCTAGGACTTGTTTGTTTCAAATTAAACACACACACAAGAATCTTTCTCAAGGCTAGAAAGGGAATAGACATTGATTATAAACAGAAATAGCCTAACAAATCTCTCTTAATTCTGTAAGAGTTTCTCTTTAGCTAGAGACACACACCAGTGTTTTCTAATCATTAGATAAATATTCTTTATCTCCTAGAAATGACAATAGAAGAAAATTCACTACCTGCATCTGTATAAAGTTTGCGAGGCAGTTAATATTCAAAAATATTTTATTTTCAAAATTAATATCCCTATCATTTCCATATCTAATTAAATTGTACTTAAAAATTCCTATCCCAGACTTATTCATCAGGAGGTCATATATAAAGAAGCATAGTAGAACTTTGCTAAACTGTGCACTTTATAAACCACATACACAGTAATGTCTTCCCAACTCCCAGCAAAGATTGAATTGAAGATTCTCTAGTGAGCACCATATTACTAAGATTTCATTATTTTGAATAATATGCTACATTACACTTGTATATAATGAAATATATTAAAATTAAAGAACTCTAGGCACTAGGAACAAATTAAATGAGCATTATCCTCATTTTTTCATGTATTTGTTCACTTGCTGATTAATATACCAAATTCAGTAATTCCCCATGGATCTCCCAGTCATAATAAGCATGAATTACTGTACTCTCAGATGCTGTTCTCTCCCATAATGCATCATTACTCTTCTTGTATTACCTTAATGATTTCAAAGATCAAATTACATAATGACCCAGCAATACAGGTACTGACTTGAAACGGACACATCCTATAATGAATGTCACTACATTTGACAAGACAAATATATTAATAAACATATTTCTTTGTTGAGAAAAAAACAATTTTACATTTTATTGAATCTACACTTTTCAAGTCTTCAAGACAGCTTCTTGAATCTTTTATATGGCTAATTATTTATAAGTATATTATTACTGACACAGTTTGCAACTGGAATGCAATTTGGAATAACTAATTTGAAACTGAGATGAAATAAACAGTGGCAAGAACAGAATTCATTCTCAAATAAAATAGTTTAGACTTCTCTAGACAATCATTCAGAACCATAGATCTTTCTAATTCTGAGCTGGCTAGATGTTAAAGTAGCTGAACATTTTAGGTCAATATAAAGCAATCTAAATTAATTATTAGTTATTTTCACACTAGTGATTTGAGAAGTTCCTCAGTATCACAAATGACCAATAGCTGTTGTGCCTATACCTTTCAATAAGCATCTTCAAGTCTCAGTGATTTGAGGCCTCTGACAGACAAACCCAGATCCATTTTGAGTTTGATTTCCTCTTCTGCTGCACAGTCAAAGTAGATCCTGTAAAAGATTGTGAAAAGCTGAATTAGGTAAAAGAACACTGATCAATTGCCAAGCATTTCATATTTTTAATGCAGAAAAAAAATCTATAGAAATGCCAATTTTAAATGCCGATGTTGTGGCAAAGATTAAATGAATTTCTGTCATGAATGTTCAGGAGGTGTGTAGAAACTGAACATGGGGAAAGGTTGCAGTTATTTATTCTAAAATATGTCACAAAATAGTGTGGCATTGGGTGACAATCACTGTATATTAAAGTGCAAGAGCCAATTTAGCCAGACATGCAAGTACAGTACAATATTAACTCCCAGGCAAGAAGAGGCAGTCTCAGAAAGATGTCTTTATATACAGAGTAAATGAAGTAGCACATATTATGCTGTTCCTATTTTGAATAAAACATTAACTTATCTATTCCAGGAATGGTTTTAGGAGGAAAAACACTACCTTTGCCGTTTAGATTTGCCCATACAATCAAACTGCATCCACTTCTGTGTGGATGCTGTTCACAAATTTTTGCACTAAAACATGTAAGAAGCAGTAGGAATAAAGATCAATTAATCAATTACAGGGGATTTGAGGAGTAGGTTCAAAGTCTTAATACTGGCATTATTAATTCCACTGTTGAACAGTAAGCTGATGCTGGCCTTCAAAAACATATAATACCCATCTATGTGGCATTTTGTCGCTTTTCAGATAAAACTATCATCATTTTCTCCTTCATAAATACACCTCTGATTGGTCTCATTTGCCACTGAGATCACAAATGCATTAAAGTCCATTGTCAAAGTGTGATGAGGTTTGCTCTCCACACTAGTCAGGACAGGGTTAATAAGGACCTGAGAGGCCAGTTAAGTCACCTAGCATCATCTGAGAGTATGCAGCCCAGCTGGGGAAGAACTGGATCGATACTATAAAGCTACGAAGTTGAATTTAGAAGGGGGTGCTATGGTTGAGGATTATGATGTACTTCAGGGCTTGGCTAGGATTAATGAAGTGTTTTTGCTTCAGGTACTGGTTGTTGTGGCTTAAACAAAAATCTTTTTCAAATAAAAAGACACAGAAATTGATTATGTGCCCTTTGAAAGGCAGAAGAAACAATTGATCACCTTTTATGTGTATGTAAGGGCTTGACAAAGAAAGAGAAAAGCTTTCTGAGGAATTCAGATATCTTAAGGTAAAAATACATTATATGTTTTAGCAGCAACAGCAGGGAAATGGAATATTATTAAAAACAGGTTCTGCTGTTACTTGAAAGATACAAGCAGAGCAAGTAGATATAAATGGCTAAGTATTAAGGAATTGTAGTTGGTGGTGCTTTTAAACTATTCAGTCAAGTTTGCTTTGCCATAAAAAGGAAAAAAAGAAGGGGAAGGAAGTTGCTGATCAGGGACAAACCCAGAGGGAGAATGACCACTGGATCCTGCCCTGAAATAAGAAGTCTAGTAAACAGCTAGGAGAGGGTGCAATATCTGTTGGGAGTAGAGTAGGTTCCCACAGTAAACCCAGAAACACATAAGGGTTATGTCTACCCTACAAAAAGTTAGGTCGACTTTGTTAAGTCGACTTAAAATCGACCTTATTAAGTTGACTTAATGAAGTGCTGTCCATGGGCATGGACTAAGTCCACTTTAAGTTGACCTAACTGCCTTTTGGTTGACTTAACAAAGTGGACTTAAACGTCCACACTGGGCTTAGGTCAACCTAAAGAAGGGCTAGGTCGACCTAAGGAGGCTTAAGTCGACCTAAGTGTTCATTAAGTCGACTTAAACTGCCAGTGTAGACATAGCCAAGGAAAGAGAGAGAGCCTGGATAGGATGCAACTCATGGAAACAGCAACTGGGACTGAGCAGATTTGAACTGCTGGTTGTAGTCTGCTTGGCTACAACCCAATGTAGCAGGCCGGCGAGTCTAGGTACCCCTGCCAGTCACTGGTGTGGTGGCACAGAGCCTGAGGAGGGAGCTGAATGTCATCTGGCAACAGCATTTTGACAGTGGTTTTGTTGGGCTTTGTAAACCTGAAAGGGGTAGTCTAAATGGTGACCTGGCTGGAGGGTCAAGTTACCAGAAGAAAGGCTATTATAAAGTGAGCACTGAGCAGAAAGGGGGCACCTGACATAGCAAGGGCAACTTTCCCTGACAGGTGCAATGAGGCACATAGCGGTGAGTGGCAATCCTGGCAGACAGCAGTGATACACCTGAAGGTGTGAAGCAATGGTCACAAAGCCAGGATAAGAATGGAATTGCCATAGCCTTCTTATCACCTTCAGATGAATAAAGTGGGATATGCCACAACTCTCACCTGGGAATCCAAGAGCAGCCAGTACTAGAAATGTTTTGCCAAGAGCTGGTTTCTCCTGCCAGCTAGTACTGCCTTTGTTTTATCCGGATTGAACCTGAGTCATTTTGTTCTTAGCGAGGGGGGGATTTTTTTAAAAAGGTATTTAAGTGTCTAAAGGTTCTGAAATGTATCTAATGTAGCTTTCAAAAATGCCTAGGTTCTTAATAGCCCTGGGGATTAGGTACTTTTGAAAGCAGCTGGACCGGCCAGGTAAACGACCTCTGCGCTACAATGGATAGCTGCTGAATATTGCAGCGATTACTATCTTTCATGTTTTCTTAAATGTATGATTGTAAAAATTAATGTGTGCAATATGATTGTTATTTCCATGAGATGTTTACTAACTGGTGTGGCTAAAAAGAAGTGGATTCCAGCATGTCCTTGGCAATGGAGTGAAAACTTTCCAGGTACAAGGCAAAAAGCTATAGCTCATTAGGGTCTCTCCACTTCTGCACACCTGGTTTAACTAGGTCACAGACATACTTGGAAAATAGAAAATTTCATTCCCTTTTTTCTCTTCCAACTGTACTGTGCAGAATGAGCATTTGATCTGGCAGTGGCTAATATGTGGGTATCTAGGCAGGTATCTCAGATGGTTTATGGAGCCATGATAATTTACTCCAACAGAAAATCTGTCCCCAAATGGATCTGATTCATTCCCTGTTTTGGTGCTGTCCTTTGTATACAGTATCTCTAAATTACCTACTGGATAGTACAAATAAATTCAGTGAACACAGCATTCCTCTTAATTCTTCTGTTTATATTGATTCCAATGCCAGTGCTTAATACTGTATCATAATTCACTCACTTCTCTAGGTATTATATTTTATGGTTTCACTGAAGAACTTTCCTGGTGGAATACGTACTATCGTTGTATAGATAAATTGTGGCCATAGGTTCCTCCAGTTACCATCTGGTTATTTTCCAGCCATATTTTTATAAGTCCTTAAGCCCTCCTTTTGTGTTAAAGATCTTTATGCCCTACTTTCTTTTTCAAATAGAAATGGATGGTTTCAAGTACCCTGTCCTTTGTGGGTTTTTTTTTTATCATCACAGATGTTTTAAGGGCTAGAATTTTACTTAAATATTTGTTAATGCTTATTCCTTGAGAAAAGCTATGCATATGCATTAAAAAAGATTTAGAAGAAAAAATCAACAATTTCAATAAGATACTTTATTAATTCCTTAAGAAAACATTTCTGTACAATAGTTCCATTTTCTCTTGGATTAAAATTGAGATTTCTTTAGTCGTTGCATTTGATGGTAATCTGATTTTAAGTATGGCTATAATAGAAGAAACATGGAGGCAAAGACTCGCAATGATTAACGGCAGTATATTACTGGAATGGCAGAAGCAACATTTGAAATGTTGACTCAGCAATAGACCTGGGTATTTTTTCCTACTTTTTATACTGTCAGTGAAGTTATAGAATAATGAGTCTGTCAGTTACGCTACTGCAAAATGGTAACTTTGTTAAACTCAGTGTAGTTAGACTGGCTTTAAAGCCAATCTAAGTGGCAGCAGAATTGGGTACTATAATTTTGATGGAAAGCATGTGGCATCCGCTGGAGAACATTCCATTAATAAATGATGTGATTCCTGTATCCTTTGTATATAATTAAAGGTCTTATGTAAATCTGGGCCAGCATCTATTCTGTATAATTAAGGTTCAGAATTATATGTGCAGTTGGACCAGCAAGATTGTGAGAATGGACTAACTCTTCAGAAAATATGGAAAGGAAAACTTGGGGGAAACATAACAGTTGAAAGAGAGGGAGATGCAGCCAGCCAAGCTGAACATTTAAATCGATATGGCCCTATTCCTGCAAAGACTTATTTCTTAGGTCTACTCAGTGTGTAATCTTAAACACGTACATAAGTCTTTGTAGAACTGTGGCCTATATCATCTATATTCTCTACATTGCCTACGGGAATGTGTTGTCTCTTTTAAAAAACCTTTTATTTACAAAAAAGAAAATGGTTTTACTCTGTAGTTCTCCTCACTAACTTAGGAAAAGTCATGAATCAAGTTGTCACAGGAGCAGACAGACTGCTTGATCCTTTATGTGCTTAAGATTTAACTTACTGTACCTACAGAGCACAACAGGTGTAGCAAGCACACTATTGGGCAATACACATCACAAATTACTATAAGCAAATTTATTTGGACTGAAAATACAATAGAAACTTAAACTAATTCCAATAATTAATATAGGATTGGATGAAAACACAAATTATTGAAAAGCTGAAATCTGAAACTGTTAAAACACTTTTTTGGTTTTAGGTACTGCTGTATTTTCCAATATTTACACATTAATGGTGAAATTGACCCAACCCACAGCTCTCTGCAGTGTGTAAGCTCTGTATAAGGACTGTTTAGGAAGTTGGCTAAATGAGTGATGATGCAGAAGTGCCTTGTGTTTCCTATCTGCAAGTCATAGAGCTGATCTCTGCAAGACTATTGTAGAAAGCCATTTGAGGGTGGGCCAGAATCAAGGCAATGTTTAAATGTATCTGGAGGCCTGTGCAATTAGTGCAGAGAGACTGAGGCTGCTGTTTCCAGCCTGTCACCTGGAGTTGTAACTATCAGGGGTTCTGGGGGTTGAGTGGAGCCAGTCTGCAAGCCCTAAGGTGTAGCCAGTACCTAAAAGGGGATCAAGTATGATCACCCTACACTCCTGGCACTCTACTTACATACAGCTAAGTTATTTGGGCCTTATGCGGGTAGAGTGGAAAGGGGTAGTGGTTTGTTTTATTACCTATTCATGCAGAGTTTGAAAGGAGAAAACCAATTGAGCTAAAAACAAATACAATTTCTCTTTCCCCATAGACTCTGTGCTGATAGTTGCCAAACCATATTTCAGAGGGGGGAGAAAAAAGCCCCAGGTCTGCTTTTTGTATAAGTGTTTGCATTCTCACTCCAGGAAAATTAGTTTTGATATGATCTCAAATTGTCTGACACCTGTATCCTATTAGAAGTGACACATGGAAACACCTTCCACATACAGAATTTAGCACCATATCAGCAGTTTAAAGTTAACAAGAAAAACTGGTAAAATCATTGCTTCCTACTTTTTTACTGAAACAGCTCTCTCATGTTATTTCACAGGATCATAGTGTAGGCTTGCTTCCTGCATTAGCAAGGTATGGATCCATTATTATGATAAAATGACCAATTGCTGGAACGAAATACAGCATGTCATTTGAGACTATGATATACTGTGTTTTTGTTTTGTTTGACTTTTTTGCTCAGTGAATTGATGCCTCCAAACAAGTTTTTAATCATGTAGACTTTAGTTCATTGGTAATGAGTGTGTTCAGTGGTCTCACATTCAGAATCCCAAGCTGTAAAAATATCAGACAGCTGATTTGTTTTATTTAGCTTAAGTAACTAATTTAAAGATAGGTTTGAGTAGCTAAACTCTAGATGTTTGAAGGGTTTACTAGTTGATTAAAAGTTATTAAAAAAAAAAATCAAAAGATATTTGAAATCATTCATCTACTGTGATTATACTAACAATGCACTAGATGAAGAGTTTTCATTTCCAGACTCTTTCTTTCTTTCTTCACTGTTTCATAGTTCTATGATTATCTCCACAGGTACCCATAAGTTTCTGTGGCAAGTCTTTTATGAGCATATCAACTTCCTTTAAATAATTTCTACATTCAAAGGAACTTTCATACTAAGACTATGACTTAGACCACCAAGATCTAAGGACATGTCTGTCTTTCAATAAACCTGCAGACCTAGATTTATAAAGGAACATAGACTGCGTCTACACTGGTAAATTAAGTTGACTTAAGCTTAATTTACCCTGCATCTACACTACAGTTTTCTGAAGTCGACTTAAGCAGCTTACTTAAGTCGACTTAAGTAAAATAAAGTCAACTTAATGAAAATTAAGTCGACTTTATAATACCACCTTTCAATTCGACCTAGAGTTGACTTAAGCCAGTGTAGACGTGGGGTAGCCCTAAGTCAACTTAGGGCTACACCAATGCCCTCCCTGCCAGGGGGAGGGCACAGGGGGAGCCTGGCATGCCCCCCCACAGGGCAAGGCAGAGCCCTGCCCACCCTGCCCCTATGCCCTGCCAGGATCCCTGTCCCCCTTTGCCCCATTGTACCTAGGTACAATGAGACAAAGGCTGAGACCCCTGGCATTGGGCAAGGGGTGCCCCCTGCCCCCATGGACCTCCCCTAGGTCCCCCTAAGCCCCTAGAAGTCAACCTAGGCATCCAGTGTGGATGCTCTAGGTCGACTTTTTAAGTTCCCCTTTAAGTCGACTTTAATTTTAAGTGTAGACACACTAAGTCGACTTAACTAACTAAAGTCGACTTAAATTAACAAGTGTAGACATAGCCTTAGAGAGTCATTGGAATAGGGGAACTGGATCCTGGATCTTCCACATTTTTGGCTATACAGTTATTCTCATTCCTCACATACAAAATGCCTGTGGGGAGAAAGGTGTCTCATATTATTTTTAGCCACTGTAGCTAGGGTACTCAGCTGAAAGATGGCAGATCCTTGTTCAAATCCCTTCTACCTCTCAGGCTGAGGGGGACTTATGTGTGTGTGTGGTGTGTGGTGTGTGGTGTGTGGGGGTGGGAGAGGGGGAGGGGATGGAATCTCCCACATCCCAGGTGAATACCCTAACTAGTAGATTAAAAGCTACATGGCTGCGTCTACACTAGTAAATTAGGTCGACTTAAGCAAACATAACTCGACTTAATTTACTCTGCGTCCACACTGGAGTTTCCTTAAGTCGACTTAAGCTGCTGCTTAAGTCGACTTAAGGAAATTTAAAGTCGACTTAATAAGACCTGCTTTTAAGTCGACTTAAGCAGTGTGGATGCCCTAAGTCGACTTACAGAGTAAGTCGACTTAGGGTAGGGGTGCGGGACTGGCTCTCTGTAGAACAAGCCACTAGCAGCTCGTCCCAGCTCCCTTCTCCCTGGGAACGCTCACGTCCCAGGGAGAAGGGACCACGGGGCTCTCTTCTGGCTGGGACTCCAGTGGTCCCGGCCAGAAGAGAACGTGTAGCTCCTTTCTGCCCGGGACCGAGCGGTCCCAGCCAGAACAGAACAATTGCTAGCACGGCGCTCCAGCTGCTGGGGAGCTCCTGCGCAACTGGAGCATGGTCCCAGACAGAAAGGAGCTGCAGGGCTCCATTCTGGCTGGGGCCCGCAGGGGTCCCAGCGAAAAGGAGCCCCACGATCCCTTTTGCCAGGTCCGCCAGGACCTCTGGGGTTCTGGAGAGAAGGGAGCTGAGTGGTCTGTGCCAGAAGGGAGCTCCATGCTCCCTTCTCCCCCAGACCGCTCTGGGGCTTGCTGTTTCGGGGAGAGCCAGCCCCATGCGGGACTGGATCTCCCCAGGATGAGCCCCCATAGCTGAGCTCCAGAGGAGCCTCCCTACCTCTGGACCTAACCAGTCGACTTAGAGAGTCTAGTATAGACTTTCTAAGTCGACTTAGTAAGGCCAGGTTTAAGTCAACTTAAGAGTCCTGTGTGGACTCTCTAAGTCGACTTACTAAGGTCGACTTAAAGTCAACTTAGTAAAGTTGACTTGGTAAAGTCGACCTAAATTTCTCAGTGTAGACATAGCCCATGAGAGATCCCCCCCTCCATGGCCATCAATCTGGTAAGCAACATCTGATCATGCTCACCAGACATTGGCAAATACATGCTCCTTTGCTTGGGTTGTACATCACACTGGCACTTTGGAAACTGGACACCTACTGTGACGCATGCTCAGAGATGTAGGTGTGTAGGAAACTTTTACAAAAAATGATTACTGACTGAGCAAATTTAGGGACCCACAGTGTTCAGTGGTAGCTGAGTGGGAGGTTGTGAAAATCAATGGTGTCTGATTCTGGCATTTCGGAAGGGAAAGTAGCCTCAGATAGGTGCTCTAACCATCAGCCTTTGAAATCATTGAGCCACAGAGAGCATGTCTATAGACTAGTGGTTAGATCACTCCTTTGGCAGATGGAAAATCCATGATCCTATCTCCCTGCTCCAATGAACTTTTTAAAATTATATCTCTGCAGTGGAACAGCTGCTACAGTAGAGAATGAGGGAATTCCTTCCCCTCTATACTATCACCACAAGAACATCCCATAGCCTAGTGGCTAAGACACCCACCTGAGAAGTGGCAGATCTCAGTTCAAATCTCATCTTCCATTCAGGCAGGGGGGACTTGAGCCTAGGGTCTCTCATGTGAGTTCCTTAACCTTGGCTAGAATCTATGCAGTCAGTCATTGTCCTCTTGCTCCATCAGCATAGGTGCCTAGTATCAAGAGAGGCTTTGCAGCTGAAAATCCCAGGATAAGAGAGGGGCCTTGCCTACAGCCCAAACTTTGGCATCTATCTCTGAGTGACGGACAGGACTTAGCATAGACACAGCTTGGCTTCTTCTATTGCTACCTTAGGGTGCGTCTACACTAGTAAATTAAGTCAACTTAAGCAGGCTTAAGTCGACTTAATTTACTCTGCATCCACGCTGGAGTTTCCCTGCTTAAGTCGACTTAAGGAAATTTAAAGTCAACTTTATAAAACCTACTATAAAGTCGACTTTAATGCTTAAGTCAACTTCTTAAGTCAACTTAAGCAGTGTGGACACCCTAAGTCGACTTAGGGTGTCTTAGGGCAAGGGGGGAAGGGAGCCCCTGCTCTCCCTGTACCTAACTAGTCGACTTAGAGAGTCTAGTATAGACTTTCTAAGTCGACTTAGTAAGGACAGGTTTAAGTCAACTTAGGAGTCCTGTGTGGACTCTCTAAGTCAACTTAATAAGGTCGACTTATTTAAGTCGACCTAAATACCTAAGTGTAGACATAGCCTCAGATAGGGCACCATCTAACACTGGCTTTCGTGAATCCCATTTTAAGGTGCCTATCTCTCCTTATTTTTTGTATAGGGAGCATATTCACTGAATTCGAGCTCTGTGAATCCCAGAGACTTTTAGATGCGTAACTTTTTTGTTAAACTAGTCTCAAGTGTCAATGTAAATACAAGTTCCAGAGGGGTAGCCATGTTAGTCTAGGTCAGCAAACCAAAAAAGGAGTCTTGTGGCACTTTAAAAGACTAACAAATGTATTTATTGCATGAGCTTTCGTGGGAGAAAATCTCACTTCGTCAGATGCTTTGAAGAAAGTGTCTGACGAAGTGGGATTTTCTCCCATGAAAGCTCATGCAATAAATAAAAATGTTCATGTAAATACAGTAAATCTGACCCATGGAAATATTTCCATATATTGTATTGCACTGCATTACAGTTGAGATTTGGTTCACATGGGGATTTGGGATCCTAATACTTGGATCTTGTTCAGCTCCTGAATTAAATATCAGCCAGAGGCCACCTTCTCCCACTCTAGGTCTCTCAAGGACTCTGCAGGGAGTGCAGAGACTCCTGGTCATCCTCTTTCTCCATACAAATGCCAGGGAGATCAAAGATGACAGTCACTCTGGACACCTCTTCCCTTTGGCCGGTCTTTGGCCGTTCAGGTTTGAGAACATCTTCCCACTCCCCTCCCCTCTCCTGCTACAAGAATTCCCCTCAATCTCTGCAAAGACCTAGACCACCTCTAGTGGGTTAACTCAGTGGCCTTGTACCATGGTTTACTAATCTATAGAACTTTAATGGGTAGCTGCTTGTATCTGATTGTCAGGAAATTCACACTGCGCTCATCATCATGGCATCTGCTGCTTGGCACTCTCTCCTACTGGATTGTAAAAGACTACCATAGAATCATAGGCTATGTCTACACTTGGTAATTTAAGTTGACTTTAACTAAGTTGACTTAGTGTGTCCACACTTAAAAATAAAGTCGACTTAAAGGGGAACTTAAAAAGTCGACCTAGAGCGTCCACACTGGACGCCTAGGTCGACTTCTAGGGGCTTAGGGGGACCTAGGGCAGGTCCACGGGGACAGGGGAGGCACCCCTTGCCCAATGCCAAGGGGCTCAGCCTTTGCCTCATTGTACATGCGTACAATGGGGCAAAGGGGGTCAGGGACCCTGGCAGGGCATAGGGGCAGGGTGGGCAGGGCTCTGCCCTGCCCTGTGGGGGGGCATGCCAGGATCCCTCTATGTCCCCCTCCAGCAGGGAGGGCTTAGGGCTACCCCACGTCTACACTGGTTTAAGTCAACTCTAGGGAGTCAACTTAAGCCTTAGGTCTACTAGAAAGGAGGTTTAATAAAGTCGACTTAATTTTAATTAAGTCGACTTTATTTTCCTTAAGTCAACTTAAGCAGCTAGACGCAGCCATAGAAACTTGCTTAAGTTGACTTAATTTACCAGTGTAGAGCTTGCTTAAGTCAACTTAATTTACCACTGTAGATGCAGCCATAGAAACATAGAGTCTGGAAGGGACCATGAAAGGTCATTGAGTTCAGTCCCCTGCACTCATGGCAGGACCAACTACCCTCTTAAACCATCCCTGACAGGAGCTTGTCTAACCTGTTCTTAAAAACTTCCAATGATGGAGATTCCACAACCTGCCTAGGCAACTTATTTCAGTGGTTAATCACCTTGACAATTAGGAATTTTTTCCTAATGTCCAACCTAAACCTCCCTTAATATAAGCCCATTGCTTCTTGTCCTATCATCGGCGGTTAAGGGGAACAATTTTTCTCCCTCTTCCTCGTGACAACCTTTTAGGTACTTGAAAACTGTTATCGTGTCTCCTCTCAGTTTCCTCATTTCCAGACTAAACAAACCCACCTCTTTCAATCTTCCCTCATAAGTCAAGTGTTCCAGATCTTTAATCATTTGTGTTGCTCTTTTCTGAACTTTTCCCAATTTCTCCACATCTCTCCTGAAATGAGGTGCCCAGAACTGAACATAATACTCCAGTTGTGGCCTAATCAGGGCAGAGCAGAGTGGAAGAATTACTTCTGAGGTCTTATTTACAATACTCCTGTTAATACACCCCAGAATGGTGTTTGCTTTTTTTGCAAAAGTGTTACACTGTTGACTAATATTTAGCTTGTGGTCCATTATGACACTCAGATTCCTTTCCACAGTACTCCTTCCTAGGCAGTCATTGCCCATTTTGTATGTGTGTAATGGATTGTTCTTTCCTAAGTGGAGTACTTTGCATTTGTCTTTATTGAATTTCATCCTATTAACTTCAGACCATTTTATCAATTTGTCCAAATCATTCTGAATTCTGATCCTATCCTCCAAAGCACTTGCAACTCCTCCCAGCTTGCTATCATCGGCAAACTTTGTAAGTGTGCTCTTTATGCCATCATCTAAAAAATCATTAATGAAAATATTGAACAGAACCGATTGCTGCAGTACCCCACTCGTTATGCCCTTCCAGCACGACTGTGAACCATTGATAACTACTCCCTGGGAGTAGTTATCCAACCAGTTTTGCATCCCTACTACTTTATATTCTCTTTATATTCTTCTGTTCATTTACTAGAAAATCTCTGCAGCCATTAGTAGGAAAATACCTAAAGGTAAGATAGCTCTACCAAAAGATAATTGTATTATGGGTAAGAAATAATCACCAGGTATATATCTCATTTCCCGATGAGTTACACAATACACCTGTAAATTGTTGGCAATGCATTTGGTTCCAGTGTAGAAAAATCCCATGTTGAACAACATTGAGTGTGTGTGTCCACAAGATATGAAGGTAGCTTTGAATCTGAGATTTTTCTGCATACACACTTATAGAAAAGAGATTTGAATATATACTTATTTTCTTTCCAATCTTTATACAGCTCTTATATTTATATCAGTTGCAGAGATGGACATAAGACATAAAGTTCCAAACTAGATTTAGACCCCACAAAATCCTATTCCTCTGCTTTGAAGTTTTAAGTTTACACTTTCATTAGCATTTTTTGTTTTCAAATAAGTCTTTGCCTAGTTATAGCATGATTTTTATGCTCTAAAGTATCCAGTAATGAAGATATGGCATTATTTCTGGTTGAGCTTTCGCATATCATTTTTGTTCCAAATATGGAACAAAATAACAGATTAGATTCATATAAGAATCGGTCACTGAAGAATTGCAATATTCTTTTAAAGGTTCTCGGTGTAGTCTTATACCAGCACTCAGTTTCCATTCTGGACAACAATGAAACAAGGGTCTATTTATTTCTCCCTCGAGGAGAGATGTTCAGATTAATAAAAATGTGACTTCCTACATTTGTCTGATTAGATGGTGATAAAGTCATATAATCAGAACAGAGACAAGTCAGGGATTGTGCTCATAGGAAGAAAAATACACTGGAAGGAAATTTGCATATGGGAAGTACCAGCTTCAGTTACTTCCATATGCCAAACTTACTTTCTTCACACTTATAAAGAGCATAAAAGAAACATAGTCCAAAAGAGATGAAATATAGAAACAAAGGGATAGAGAGCAGGACAAGGAAGTCGAGTAACTCAGTAGATTTACCACTGGCGTCTTGCTTCTGTGACCTTCTGAAGCATTCTCAGATCAATTTTAAAGTTCTCTGAAGACTTAATACCTTCTGTCAATGTTCATAGACTTACTTCAAGAAGTCTGAAGCCTGTCTGACCTTGAGGATAAAATTCATTATTGTTACTTCTTTCTCTATAGATCGATTTAAAGTAAACTAACGGGGATGTGTTCAAAGCCCCATTTCAGGCACTTGGGTTTTCTTCAGCTCAATAGCGGTGTTTTTGGTTCCATAATACCCAGCACTTAGCTAGTTTTAGTCTTTCTCTTTCTACTTCAGGAAGGCAAAGCGTTGTTAAATGTGCCTTTCTGAGAAACTCTGTAAGAGCATGTGGTCCAGATTCTCAGCTGCTATAAATATTCATAGTTCAAAATTTCCTTTAATGGGCCCCAGTGAAGCCTTTGATTAAGCTAGTCCAGTTTGTCATCTGAGGCTATGTCTACACTTGGCCAAATAAGTCGACTTTGCTAAGTCAACTTAACAAAGTCGACTTTAAATCAACTTTGTTAAGTCGACTTAGCATGTCTACACTCAAAAACTAAGTCGACTTAAAGGAGACCCTGCCAAATTGACTTAGAGCATCCACACTGGATGCCTAAGTTGACTTGTAGGGGTTAGGTGGACCTGGGACTGGTCCATGGTGGCGGGGAGGCACCCCTTGCCAAGTGCCAGGGGGCTCAGCATTTGCCCCATTGTACCTGGGTACAATGGGGGCTGAGTAGGACAGGGACACTGGCAGGACATAGGAGCAGGGTGGGCCGGGCTGTGTCCTGCCCTGTGGGGGTGGCACGCCAGGCTCTGCCTGTGCCAGCCACCCTGGCAGGGAGGGCAGTGGGGGAGCCCTGGAGCCCTTTAAGTCAACTTAAAGTTGATTTAGGGCTAATCTGCGTCTACACTGGCTTAAGTCGACTTAATAAAGTCGATTTAGCCAGTAAAGTCAACTTTATACTAGGTTTTATAAAGTCAACTTTAATTGTCCTTAAGTCGACTTAAGGAAAATGTAGTGTAGATGCAGAATAAATTAAGTCGACTTAAGCAACTTAAACCGACTTAATTTGTAAATGTAGACGCACCCTGAGAATTTACCCCTGTATGCTGAATTGTTTATAAAATGCTTTAAGAGTAGTGCACACCCTGGTTCTTATGTCACACAGTGTGTACGTAAAAACGAAATGTGGGATCCTGAACCTGTTTGTGCTTCTCTTTGTATACATATATATCTAATCCCCTGCCTCTGAGGTATAGGTGCTAATTCCAAATTAGAGCTGCATGAATTCAGTGAATTATATTAAACCACCTTTGGTGGATATTGCACAATGCAGGTGATGAAAGGGTTAAGTGGAGCTGACATGATCAATTAGGAAGCTTTCGTGGGCTACAACCCACTTTGTCAGATGCCAAAGTGGGTTGTAGCCCACGAAAGCTTATGCCCAAAGAAATTTGTTAGTCTTTAAGGTGCCACAGGGTTTTCGTTGCTTTTGCTATATACAGACTAACACAGCTACCCTTCTGGATCTGCTCAATTTGCAGAGGCTGTCAAAATCCCTAACAAAATGTTCAGATCCATTAAGAAAGGGATAGGTGAGACAGAAAATATCTTAATGCCACTACATAAAGCCACGTTACATGCACATCTTAAATACTGCATGCAGTTTTCATTGTCCCATCTCGAGAGAGATATTAGAATTGGAAAAAGTACATAGAAGTGCAACAAAAAGGATTAGAGGGCTGGATCAACTTCTGTAGGAGGATAGATTAAAAAGATTAAGCATGTTCATCTTTAAAAAGATGATTAAAGGGATATGACAGAGACTTATAAAATTATGAATGATGTGAAGAAAGTTGTCATGCAGTCTGGGGTGGTTCACAACTGTGAATATGTACCTCACGGCAGTACAGACACCCCAAACTGGTGGTATGCTTGATAATTAGATCTCAGCAACCCAGTATCAACTGTGAACTCCCAAAGTCCCATGTCTTATAATGAAGGCACAGACTGCCCCATTTCACTCTCCCATCTATCGGGTCACCCACAGAAGCTGGGGTAGGTGATAAATTTTCACTTATACCAAAAATCACAAATATTCCAGGTTACTCCCATCCCAAGAGACAAATTACTCACCAAGGTTGAGTTGCATCCTAGATCTCACACCAAAAGACAATGCTGGTAGCTAATCCTATAAGAAACTAACTAAAGGTCTATGAATAAGAAAAAGAGATGAGTTACTGAAAGATTAAAGCAAGTAAAATATATGGACAGGTGAACCACAGTCTATAATTCCAAATGGTAGCAGAGATCTAATAATCTGCCAGTTTCTTTGCATTATACAATGCTTCTTTCATGTTTGGAGGATTATTTAGATAGTGGGATTCATATACAAATAAATTTTTTTTATTGAAGATAAGTGAAACCAATTCATGTAACATCCTATTAGTTTTCATGAAGTTTAACACCTTTTTATACATTTAACAATCACTTTGATCTATGCTAGTACACAAGTGAATTGGTCTGGAGCTCTGAAATAAGCTGGCACCTGGTCTGCAATATCTCAAAAGTGAATAAAGAAGTATTATTTACATTTTACATCTTTATGTAGTACAAAACCCAGGGTCATTCAGTGAAACACAGGAAAGTACTTCTTCACACAACAGATTATCAAAAAGGGTTAAAAAAGATTGAGAGAAAGTTCATGGAGGATAGGTCCATCAACGGCTGTTAGCCAAGATGGTCAGGAATACAACCATGTTCTCTCGGTGTCCCTAAACTTCTGACTGCCAGAAGCTGGGATTAGTTAACAGGAGGGATCACTTGATAAATTGCCATATTCTGTTCCTCTTCCTCTCTTCCTCTGATTCATCTGGTATTGGGCATTGTCAGAAGACAGGATACGGGGCTAGATTGGCCATTCTTAACCCTATGATCAATGAGGAAGCCAGGGCAGTGTTCATTTTGGGATCCTCTCCTGAGTAGAACACTCTGGCAAAAGGCTTAGAGAAAGACAAAACAAGACATGATGAAACAAGGGTGATGAGCCCTGACAAAAGGATAGGACCTGGACCTTCAGAGAGGAATCCTAGGGTGCGTCTACACTTGTAAATTACGTCGATTTAAGCTTGCTTAAATCGACTTAATTTACCCTGCGTCTACACTACAGTTTTCTTAAGTCGACTTAAGCAGCTTTCTTAAGTCGACTTAATGAAAATTAAGTCGACTTTATTAAACCTCTTTTTAATTCGACTTAAGGCTTAATTCGACTTTTTGAAGTTGAATTAAGCCAGTGTAGACGTGAGGTAGCCCTAAGTCGACTTAGGGCTACCCCAGGACCACAACAATGCCCCCCTGGCAGGGGGGGCACAGGGGGAGCCTGGCATGGCCCCCCACAGGCAGGGCAGAGCCCTGCCCACCCTGCCCCTATGCCCTGCCAGGGTCCCTGTCCCCCTTTGCCCCATTGTACCTATGTACAATGGGGCAAAGGCTGAGCCCCCTGGCACTGGGCAAGGGGTGCCCCCGTGCCCCTCTGGACCTGCCCTAGTTCCTCCTGTGGGGGAAAAAGAACAAATGCTAAAGCTAGCCTAGTTCTCAGGACAGCTGGACCCATGCTTTCTAAGATCTGACTCCATGTTTGTTGGGTCAGACTCCATGATGCTTGCCATCTTGAACAAAACCTCAGTGACTAACCCTGACCCCACACCTCTGCATTCTTTCATTGTCAAAACCACCCACACCCCCTGAGTACCAGGTCTTGATTACTTCAAGACACCACCTGAGTCTCCTTTGTTTTGTCGCCCTGCACCCTTGTTCCCACCTTCCAGCCCCCACCCACTGACCAGATACCCCAGAATCAAATTTAAACAAGGCAATTGTAATACTGTAAAAAAAACTCTCATGTATTGTCTGTCCAGCTGCTAACTATTTCACACTTTCTGGTCGCTCAAGGAATTATCCTTGAGTGCTTTAACATAATCAATCACCTAATGGGTTTTCTCTTGCAAACACATTGTAACAATCTTTGGCACTGATTGTCACTAAGTTAAATGTTTTTTATGTTTCTGTATCTATTATCATCTCTGTAGAAAAGTTCTCCATAAAAGAAGGGAAACTCTGTATTGTCCTTTGGAAACGCTCCCTACCAGCCAGAGCCTCTGTTGCTTGTTGCTGGATGCGGTGACCCTTTCCCCATAGCTATGCAATTTTTTCTTTTTTCTTTTAAATAAAGATTTTCTGTTAACCCAGATAAATTCTTAGTCCTTTGTTTATTTGGAACAAGGCTATTTTTACTAACTAAAATTTTTCCCTGACACTCCTAGCCCCTAGAAGTCAACCTAGGCGTCCAGTGTGGACACTCTAGGTCGACTTTGTAAGTTCCCCCCAAAGTTGACTTTAATTTTAAGTGTAGACTAACTAAGTCAACTTAGTTAAGTCAACTTAGTTAAAGTCAACTTAAAATTACAAGTGTAGACATAGCCCTAGGGAGGTATTGAAGTCAGAAATGGGTCAAAGGGGCAACTTAAGAGGAATGAAAGTTTCTGCCTAAGGAAGGCAGAAATTGGTTTGTGAAGTACACTTGGTTCAGGATTTGTTTGCAGGGAAGTACACTGAACTCTGTTACCCTGGAAGGGGTAGGACTAATGGCTGGAATGTCAAATCACAAGAAGAAACAGATAGGCTCAGGGCCAGAGTAGCTGTCAGTCAGCGGATGGTGGGGTAGTAAAGGAGGAGTGCCAGCTATACCTTGTTGACCTGTGAGGGAATTTATCAGCATCTTGTAAAGATGTGCACATTTTGAGATATTGTATGCGTTCTCCTTGGAACAGGGAGATTGCTCTCTCCAATATACGAGGAATAAAGGAGTGCAATCCACTCTATTAAAATCAGAAGCCACCGGGGCTTTTGTGAACAGCAGCAGCTCTGCTCACCTTTAATCTAGTCTCCTTTGATCACCAATCTGCAAGCAGAGTAATAGGCTATGTCTACACTTGCACTTTTAAGTCGACTTAGTGGGTCCACACTTAAAATTAAAGTCGACTTAAAGGGGAACTTACAAAGTCGACCTAGAGCGTCCACACTGAATGCTCTAGGTCGACTTTGTGGGGCTAGGGGGACCTTGGGCAGGTCCACGGTGGTGGTGGGGGGAGTACCCCCTGTGTACAATGGGGCAAAGGGGGACAGGGACCCTGGCAGGGCAGAGTCCTGTGTGTGACACTGTCTGGATTTAGGGAAGCATTTATGATATTATTTTCAATGGATAGCTCATAAACGC
The DNA here is from genome assembly GCA_007922175.1 of Pelusios castaneus. NCBI lineage: Eukaryota > Metazoa > Chordata > Testudines > Pelomedusidae > Pelusios > Pelusios castaneus. The sequence continues at coordinate 12,075,441 of ML685791.1, forward strand.
TATAATCCATAGGAACTATGTCATGTTTGGTATCAACAGAAAGGCAGTAATTTGCTGGGAATGATTATATAGTTTATGTCTAGGAATTCTATTTTGATTAGAAGTTAAGAATTTGATGTTATATCCATACTTTAACTTGTGTCATTAGACGGGAGGGTGTGAACAACCATTGTCTCCTTAATGTTTAGGAATTTTCCAGGTAGAATGGTCTCAGGGAGTATCCTGATGAGCCATTAAGGATACAATGGTTCTCCCATTAATCCTGGGTTTACATTGCAGTGTAGATATACCCTTGGTCAGGTCCTGAAATATTTGCTTGGTCCTCAGTCAGACAAAACTCTGAATGACAGATTTACGTGATTAAGGATTGTAGAAAAACAGAGATGTGTTCCGTGTTTGGCCATAATAGAGTATTAGGGATTGAACAGTACTAAAATCTGAATTATTCTGTGATGTGGATCGTGGGAATAAAAACATTGGCAAATATTTGTTCATTCCATAAGAGGAAACCAAGTTTCCCCATTATCCATTGTATTACACACTTACTGTATGTAAAGGCAAGAACTCCTTTTCCATAACCAGGCTCTAGTATTAGCTTGTGTTTGAATAAATTGAAGGAAATAGTGATATTCCTTTATCTCTACATAGGCAATTATTGTGATCCTAACTAAGGGCAATAATGAAATAATATTTCAGTAATTGGATTTTGAAGTTTGCTCATCACTGATGACTAATCCCAAACTGCTCCTGAACCAAGAAAATCTTTCTTCTTAAATAAACATTCCTCCAAGCCTCTGTAGCTACTCTTTGTGGTTAAGTCTACATTGGCAGTTTAAATCGACTTAAGGAGGCTTAAGTCGACTCAAACAAAGCTGTGTCCACACTAGGCTTTCATTAAGTCAACTTAAGAAATTCCTTAAGTCGACTTAATGAAAGCTTAAGTCGACTTAATAAGAACCACCGGGTAGGTCGACCTAACCCTTCTTTAGGTCGACCTAAGCCCAGTGTGGACGTTTAAGTCCACTTTGTTAAGTTGACCTAAAGGCAGTTAGGTCGACTTAACAAAGTGGACTTAGTCCACGTCCATGGATAGCACTTTAAGTCAAGTTAATAAGGTCAATTTTAAGTCGACTTAAAGTCGACCTTATTAAGTTGACTTAAAGTTGACCTAACTTTTTGTAGTGTAGACATAGCCTCTCTGTCTTAATTATAGAGAATGTTCACACCATATGGAATAACTGTACAGAACCACCTGATTGGAATGACAGCTCAATATGAAGAAGTTCAGATCTCAAGGTATACTTCCCTAAAGTTGTCTTAAATATTCTTTGTCCCTGGAATAAGTGACATCTCCTTGCACTTTTTTTTTACAGATGTCTTTCATTTTTTGTTTAGTTAAACTGTTCATGAAAAGTATTAATTATTCCACTTTAGAATTAATTCTACAAATGATACCTGCAGGATGTTATCCACATAAACTCTTTTTCTTTTAACCATTAGTCTTGCTGCTTTTGGTTTAGATAAACTTAGAATATTGGTGGGTATGAGTAAAACTTTTATTAAAACAGTGAACACCAGAAAACAATTATTGTTTTGGGTTTTGATTAATGAGTCTGTATGACATTGAACAGACAAAACTCTGCTTGCCTTTCAGTTTCTTTGACATATTGTAAGCCAAAGGTCAGATGTCCCTCAAAGCCATTAACTAACAGAAACTTATAAGAGCGAACCTATTAGGACTTTAACCACAAAGTTTATATAGACTGCACTCTAGGTAAACTCACTTTCCAGTAGTATTAGTTAAGGTGCTTTAAATTAAACAGAGTAGATATACAGATTTGTGTGGGATTAGTTGGAGAAAGCATAGGTTTGATTTTCAACACTAAAGGAAATGGATACAGATTGTTTAATTTTATTATTTTTAAATTTCCAGTCCCAAGGGAATGTTATGTAACATAAACAAAGCAAATACAGCAAAAATGAATGGATTTGCCTGAACTGCTATAACTTTATAAAAGTAAATATAATTAAGGCAAACTTGACCACATAAATAAAAGCAGACTTCAGGGTAAATTTTCAACTTGTGTTTCACAAAGCTGTCACTGAATTATCATGAGGGTCACCCATTACAGAAGCTAGATTTTCAGATAGTGTTAATTTAGCTCTGGTGATCAAGCTATATCAATTTACACCATCAGAGGATTGAGACCATTGAGCTGAAAATTTACTAACACCATTTATAAAAATATTAAATTAATGATTTCAGGGTTTCAGGTTCAAAATAAAATGGCAACCCTTAGTTTACAAATCTTCTTAGTTTCCTACAAGCATGCAGTGGACTAAAATTTGGACCAATTAATGAGTTAGTCAGGATTCACTAAATGCAAGCAATATTTGACCCTTTGATTATACCTGCTTAAACTTACATGGATTTATTCAGAACTTGATGTAAATCTTCCACACTTACCCTCAAGCACTGCCCACTCAAGCACAAGTTTTATTGAACGTTTACAGGTTTTTTTTCACATTTTTTAAATGAAGAATAATTATAAGTATTGGGGTTTTTTTTAATTTAAAAAACAGAAGAGGACACCTAGAATTTCAGGAATGCTTTTCCTAAGCAAACGCAATCAAATACACAGTGCGTGCGTGCGTGCGTGCTCAGAGATTTCTTTATGCCTTGGAAATCTCTGAGCCTAGTACAGGCCAGGACCAACCTTGTTTCACTACTTACTTTTTAGACTTGTGGCCTGAAGTTATGATGTATGGATTCATTCTAGAACTTAATCCCATAGTTCACAAGTTAAAATATGAACATTGGCACTTCACCTCATGATGATGCCTTTCAAATAAAATCTTAGCTCTAGGACTTCACATTTTTAAATGACCTAAAGTTATAACAATACTAGGGTTAATTTGAAGTAAAGGATCTCTTGTTTTAGAATTAGCTTAGGTGATGAGTCATCTATCTGACTTACCAATGTAGCATATTTTAAAGTGCACATTTCTTTTACAGCTGAATGCCAATGAACTTTGGTTAAATGCAAAGATGTTTCTAAACCTTAGAGTGAACATTATACAATTTATTTTAGTGCTTTTGCTTGTATACCATTAGTTCTTTTACTTCACTAAAGTGGTATAAATGATCTTTAGTGTAAATGACGATAACGGCAATGATGAAAGTGTTATAACCTTATTCCTCTTCCAAAGCACCTGAAACAAATCTATTGAATATAAATAAATAAATTTGTATGTGAGATATAGTCAATTATTTTATAGCAATGTTTGAAACACAAAGTTCTCCTGTGATGTGACCTTGCATGCAAATTCTCATAAAAAAGAGTGTATTTTTAAGGGTGAGCTATAAAGCCTTGAAAAAAGTATTTATAATTTAAGAAATGCTAACTGATCAGCGCCAACTTCACAGCAGTCATATGCTCTATGCAAAAAGAAACCATGAAGGGCTAGAGAAGAAAATTTCAGGACTACTTAGACTGTATTTTTTGTCAATAAAAAAATATAACTTCTAATTTACAAGTTTAACAAGAAATATACTGTTAAGGTCAAAGTCATTTTAAAAGCATTAAAGTTCAGTATTGATCACTGTCTCTTCAATCATATTAACTACCTCATTCATCAAAACATCAATTTAATATCATCTCCAGATGTTCCCAAAGACCAAAAATGAAACTGTTAAAGCAAAGTACATTTTGAAATAGGGGATTCTTCTTCTAAACTGAAGCAGGCAAAAAAGTTCCACATTTTTTCAGCTGAGTGGAAGGAAAAAAACATTATTCACTGTATGATTAAAATGCACAGCTACTGAAAATATAAAAAATTCATTCATTTCACAGTTGACCCAGGAAATGTTCCTTGACCATATAGATATAGATGAAAATATAAACAGAACACAAAAACATGGACTTTTCCATTATTCATCTGAAGAATTTTCTCTCTCTCTCTTTTTTTTTTTTTTTTTTTAAAGAAAGGGTTAAAAAACCCACAACCAATCCCAGTTTTTGGCTATATCTACACTTGGTAATTTAGGTCGACTTTAGCTAACAAACTGTTAAGTTGACTTAGCAGGTCCACACTATAAAATTAAGTTGACTTACGGGGCAACTTACAAAGTCGACCTAGAGCGTCCACACTAGACGCCTACGTCGACTTCTAGGGGCTAGGTGGACCTGGGAGAGGTCCATCGTGGCAGGGGGGGCATCCCTTACCAATTGCCAGGGGGCTCAGCCTTTGCCCCATTGTACCTGGGTACAATGGCACAAAGGGGGACAGGGACTCTGGCAGGGCATAGGGGCAGGGTGGGCAGGGAGGACAGTGGGGGAGTCCTGGAGTTCCCTATGTTGACTCTAAGTCGACTTAGGGCTACTCCAGGTCTACACTGGCTTAAGTGGACTTTAGAAAGTCGATTTAAGCCTAAAGTTGACTTTAAAGGAGGTTTAATAAAGTCGACTTAATCTTCCTTAAGTTGACTTAAGCAAGCTCCTTAAGTCGATTTAAGGAAAATGTAGTGTAGACGCAGAGTAAATTAAGTCGACTTAAGCAAGCTTAAGTCGACTTAATTTACAAGTGTAGACGTACCCTTAGTGAATTGACACGGCTCTTTAAAATTACAGTAAACAACTCCAGTTGGCATACATGGTGCTAGATTTTCAAATGTACTGTCTGAATTCTACTTATGTTGTAGTGTTCACGTGCTTTGCCAAACGAATAAATGCGTAGCAGTCACCATATGTGTTAATGGAGATTTCTTCATGCACAGCTTAGGCAATTACTTTGAGAAACTTGTCCACAATATCCAATTACTTCTGAAAGCTTCAAATTGAAGCTTTTGTTTGTTTTTTCCCCCCCAAACTGAACATAAAAATACAGCTATTACTGATGCCAGCCTGGTGTCACTGCTTTTGGAGGGGCTGCTTATAGGCTGAAAATATGACCAGCTAAAGACACGCATATTGTCTCACAGCATATCCCATACCTATCAAATAATGACACTGTAATTACTTTTTTGATGCACTCATGTGAATCATTCTTCAGTTAAACTGTAGGCTGAAATATTTTAAACTGGAAAATGTACCTAATCTGTTCTGTTCCAGGGCAAATACGACTGGCACAGGCTTTTGAAAATTTAGGCCCTTTTGCTAGAGTTTCCTGTTGGTGTAGGCTGTAATAGAAATTCACTGAGGACCTAATCCCACAATAGTGAAGTCAATGGGGGTTTTGTAGAACCAAGCTTAGAATCGCTGCATCTGGTAGCCCCAGACATGCCCCCAGCACAATTAGCTTCAACCACTCTGACCAGCATCTCAGTGAGGTAAGACTGCAGACACCACGGCTATGTCTACACTGGCAAGTTAGTTCTAATTAAGGAGGCTTAATTTGAACTAACTAAAGCCATGGCTACACTAGGCTTCAGTTAGTTTGAATTTAGGGCTTCCTTAATTCAAACTAATAGGTTTGAATAGGGTATTCGAACTAACTAGTTCGAATTAACCAATGTGGCCAGGTTAATTTGAACTAATTTCTTAGCTCGAATAAACCGGCCATTGAAATGAATGGGGATCGCTAATTCGAACTAGGCAAGTGCTTGCTTAGTTCGAACTAATGTTCCAGTGTGGCCATGCTAGTTCGAATTAAGCTAATTCAAGCTAACTAAAATTAGTTTGAATTAGTTAGTTTGAACTGACTAATTCAAACTAATTTTAGTAAGTGTAGACATAGCCTAGATGTCTGCCACTGTGAATGGCCTTCTTGCCATAAAGGAACATCTGTTGGCATGGGCTCTGTGGTGACTGATGCTTATATTTGTATTCTGTATAATAGTTGTGTCTCATCCAAAAATACATAAGAGAAAGGAATCATTTGAGGAAACAATAAAAGAAGATACGTTTTGAAAGACAGGGTAATTTTGTAGTTACTGGTGAACTACTTAAGAAAAAAATTAGCGCTTCTCTATTGTCCCAAACCTCTGCCTCTTTCTGGAACAGAATGTGATCTAAACAATTTTTGGGGCATTCTGAAATATATTGTTGTGTTTTTCATGCATCTTTGCATTCCCAGCAGGGACTAGAACCCCAAATCCCAGAAATGTCAACCTACACAGCGGGATTGGGGGGGGGGGGGGGAGGGGAGGAACCTGATCAAAAGTGCTTCGAAATTAATAGCAAAAATTCCCATTGGCTATAATTGGGTAAGACCCTTAACTTTTGAAGACACAATAGGTTATAATAGTTCTTTTTCAGATAATTACAACTTAATTGTGAGTGCTTATCCAAATAGAACTTGAACGCTGATCCTTTTGCAAATACCACAATCTTTATGTGCTTCAAATGATTTAAAACTGCAGCCAAGCAGTTTCATTGGTATTTTTCAGCAGCACCATGGACAGAATTATGGCTGTATTTTTTATACACTGGTCCTGGTCCAGCAAAGTACTTAAGCGCATGCTTAATTTTAAGTACACGATTAGTCCAACTGAAATCAATTGAACTGTTCATTTAAACCTTCTCCTGTGTGAACTAATCCACCATGTCTCCTCCCTCTTTTAATCCATTTTCTTTAGGACCTATCAACCTTAGTCTTCACTGCAGAAAAGTGTTGTTATTTTGACAGAGATAAAGATAAATAATGAAATTTAAGAATGAAAAATAGTTGAATTATCAAATTGTTAACTTCAGTGTTTTTAGCTATGTTACTCCCATCCCTTCATTTGCATTGTCTTTTCAAAATGTCAGCTATTTGGGAGGGCAGGGAGTTTTATCCTCAGTAGTAATAATAGCTGGAGAATCAGGACTAAGATGCCCAATGAGATTTGGATGGTGACTGAGCTGTTGCCCTTTTTATATAATTTCAGGATATGTAAGGAGGCACATTCTGTAGCTGTGTTCATAAATCTGGACTAGATCATCATCCCTATTTATTAATCCCTGTTTATTAATTTCTGAGTTATATTCTGAGATAGAAGGGCAGGAAACCATTTGTCTTGCCTATCTGAATGAAAGAAAACAAATGTATATACTCCTATCGGCAGTATCAATCCTTTCTTACTTTATAGCAAACTTTATTGTATCATAATTCAGACACTTCCAACTCAAGGAAGACCCTGTTCCAGAGTCTGTCTTGTCTCTAGTAGCTTGTCAGATCTCTTGTGGAGATAATGGATTGACATCATTAATGATCTTGGCCCCATGCTGTTGGTAGAGTGTTGAAGGTCATTCATGACTTCCCTTTGTGTCTGTTGGGTGATATGCAGTAATGCACCATTGCGCTGATGAGTTCACTGTTCTTATATGGCAGTGACCAATGTTGAGCAGATGGTTGCAAAGCTGTTTAATCATTCCACTGCTTTGCAGGCAATACCACATTGCTGAAGAAAATAGCACTATTGAAAAGATTTATCTGCAAATGTAGTAAAACCATGCTTGACTTCCATATCTTCCCTTGTTCCCCAAAGAGAGCACATGTAAGATATTTCCTGTGTTTTATGTTACTGACTGGAATGCATCACAAAATCAAACTCGCTTAAATTTGCAACATGCTGTCTGTGGCAGTCATTAAGCAAAATTTTCTTTGTCTCTTTATTTGACCTGCAGCCAGCTGTTCATTGTTGTTACTAACAAGTTTCAAACACGGCTACCCCTTTGGAAATTTTCATACTAACACTGTAAAAAAACAAATCAAACAGACTGAAAGTTGAAGTATCATCACTGGCTCACTGTGTTGTGCCCAGCTATAGTATCATATATTATTATATGGTAATATCACAAACTGGTTTCTAAGCCACTAGTCAATTGGGCACATTCAAGATATAAGGCCTAATTCTGTAAATCTTTACTCTTCATAAATCGTCCTACTTGACTGACGGCCTCATCCAAAGGTTATTGAAAGTCAATGAAACATCTCCCATTAACTTCAGAGGAGCTGGATCAGGCCCTAAATCCATGGGACTATACACGTGAGTAAACGTTTCTAGGATAAGACACAATGCTAGCAAATTCTGATTCATTATTCTGTCAGTTTAATTGATCAGTTTTGATGTGCTGTCTTCATAATCATGGTATCTAATTCCTAATGCTAGATGGCAGTTTCCCAGTTTATGATGAGGAGATGTTGAAAGTCAATATTTTCATGCTGTTTGTGTCTCAAGATATGTGCACATCGAGCTACTAGGTATTTTACTTTCAATCTTTCTCTGTTAGTTGTTACCGCTGTTTTCATGGATGGTAAAAAATTAGCAACTTGTCTTTATTTTGAGTCTAGATGCGTAGTATATAGTACATAGCCATTGGTTACACTGTAGTTCCATGAGCATTGGGATAATTATACGATTGACTCCAAGATACTTTACAGCAAGGGGTTCAGCCTTTCGTATCTGGTGGGTTATATGAATGGAACTTGTGATTCCAATGTACTTCTTAGGAAATAGGCATCCATATCATAGAAAACTTCTACCTTTGCAATAATTCTCATCAGTGGAGCTAGTCTCAGCAGAGAAGCTAAAGACTGAATGGGCATAGGGACAGAGTTAATATTTAACTATTATATATGGTTCCTCCAAGGTGCGGCTAAAGCACATTTAAAATTAAAATGTTGCAAGGAAGCTTGCCCTGCTAGTGCATGTTTTGTGGTTAAATAGAGAAAATTAGCCTTTAAGGCTGTTCATCCACACCTCTTACTTAAAGTCACTTACGACAAATGAACATGTCACCCCCTCACCCAGCACTCAAATAATTTTCAACTGTTAGAATGAGTTTATTATCCATTATGTAAATAAAAGAACAATTTGATTTTTTGTCAATATAGAACTGTCGATTGTCACTAGAAAGAGGCTGAAAAGACCTAACGGACATCTGAGCCATTCTCTGGCAAATGCAGAGATGCTATTTATTGTTTATCTACTTTCCATTTAGAATGAAAAGGTAGGCTTCTTGGCTATGTCTACACTTGTTAATTTAAGTCGGCTTAGCTAAGTCGACTTAACAAAGACTTAGCATGTCCCCACTCAAAAATTAAGTCGACTTAGAGGGGACACTGCCAAATCGACCTAGAGCATCCACACTGGACACCTAAGTCGACTTGTAGGGGCTAGGTGGACCTGGGACAGGTCCATGGTGGCAGGGGGGGCACCCCTTGCCAAGTGCCAGGGGGCTCAGTTTTTGCCCCATTTTACCTAGGTACAATGGGGGCTGAGGGGGACAGGGATCCTGGCAGGGCATAGGAACAGGGTGGGCAGGGCACTATCCTGCCCTGTGGGGGGGCACGCCAGGCTGTGGCTGTGCCAGCCACCCTGGCAGGGAGGGCAGTGGGGAAGCCCTGAAGCCCCCTAAGTCAACTTAGTCGGCTTAGGGCTACTCTGCGTCATACTGGCTAAGTCGACTTTCGAAAGTCGACTTAGCCAGAAAAGTCGACTTAAAACTAGGTTTAGTAAAGTCGACTTTAATTTTCCTTAAGTCGATTTAAGCAGTTGCAGATTAAATTAAGTCGACTTAAGCAAGCTTAAGTCGACATAATTTGTAAGTGTAGACGCACCCCTTGTGATGAAAGACAATGTTACTACCACTACCCTTGGCTGGAAGTGGAGCACTCTAGCTCTGTTCTCTTCCTGACTAACACTGTGTGCAATTTCTGGTCTCTGCCCCTGGTAGAATGGGGATGATAGGTAACTTGCTCTGCTTCACTCCCAACTCCATACAGCCTTCCACTGCTGTGTATCTGCAGCTGTGAGCCTGCAGCACAGAGTCTGCTGGTAGGAATGAATAGTGTTTGAAGCAATTGGTTGACTCTCATCCAGCTGCTTTAGCTCAGGGGTTCTTGTTAATTTAGCTGTGTAGTAAACAACATGTTGGTAATCTTTTTTGGCAGGTTCTCATAAAAAGTATTATGACCAGCTTTAATACAAGATGATACTTAAGATACATTTTTCCTTCAATTCAGATCATTAAAATTATTTGAAGACAATACAGTCGAGGTAACCATAAACACTGTCTTGATTGGCAGCCAAGACTAACAGATATTTTACTATCAGAAATCATTTCACAACATCATGCTGTTTTGAAGTTCTTGTTCTCAGCAATCAGCTGAATTATTTCATGGTTGACATTGGATGAAATTCCTTGGACTGTAACAAGTTGAAATGACCTTCTTATACAAAACAATGTTAGTAATGCATTAATGATATGAGACAAAGAATTGGACTCATTCAGTATTGGCTCTGGCATTGATTCGAGACATCCTCCTGAAATCTCTTGGGCCTTTACTACCAGTTAAAACCAAGATTATATCAAGTAAAACCAAGTCATGTATCCTATTATTTAATTTTCCTTTCATTGCCAGTGAATTATAGCTCCATTCTAGGTTCCAAATGACAATCCGAACATCAGAGCCGAACAGACTGGAAATGCTCAGCAGCAGCTACTTATGTTTAACATGTTATGATAGTGCATTCCATTGAAACTATTAAGTATATACACTGCGAATATTATATCATAGTCTCCAATTATATTAAACAAAAGCAAGTCATGCTCACTGCGGTAAACTTCAGGGGTATCTTTTTCCTGTTTTTAGGTTGTTTGGCCAAATTCCAAAATATCAACCTCCAAATAGATACAAGTTAATTTTGTAGTTTTAGATAAATAACCGTTCCATTCACAAATGCATTAAACACAGTTGTTTTAACGATTATCTAATTGTCAAATTTTTAAGAGCCACCAGTATAAATAATTTTTTAAAACAAAGCATCCTGAAGTCACAAACTGCTATTACAAAGTGCTTTATAGAGGCAGCATAGGTAGTGTTGGCTAAACATCAGTTCTGCATGCCTATTGAGCATCTATATAAGATAGCAAGAGGGCTGTAAGTTGACTTTCATGTTCCAGTGCAAAGTTTACAGTTGACGCAGGACAGATACTCAAAACAGTAAATTTAGATATTCATCTTTGCACAGTTAGATCTCTCTCTTAAAAAGTGGGTAGAGTTACAAAACTGGGTGTGCAAGTGAATTTGTCAAAATAAATTAGGCTTGGGCAAAATGTCATTCCAGACAAGCAATTCGAGATGAATAAGGCCCATTATTAAGACTAATAATAAATGACAGTATCACAAGGTTGAATCAGTGCTGATTTCAGTAGGAAATAAGAATACTCAATAAAAAGAAAAGGAAACCAGTGGAGGATAATAAATAATTTACTTTTATTTTTTACAGAATCCATTTAGTAATAGAATAGCTATCTGATTTTAAGTCACATGCAAGATACAATTAAAAATAAAAGTAATATGCAAATGATTTATGGAAGTCAGGATGTTGGTGACAGAATGAGAACAGATTTAAGACAAATTATTGCTAATATATATTTTGTATAAATTATAGCAAAAGGAAAATATATGTTTTATATCAAGCATGATTAATGCTAATTATTCAATGTTTACTCACTAAAGTACATTTGAAGAGGGAAAATAGCAGGCCTAGTTTTTCCTTTATTCCTTGAAAGAAATATGACTGTAATGCAAAGGGAGAAATATGATTAACACTTTAAGAGTGATTATTATGAAAAGTAATATCGGTCAAATTACAGCTCAAACATAATTCAAACAACCTTCTTTCACCATGAGATTTGCATTCTTTAAATTCAAAGCTTTATAGATAGATGAAGCCTGCTCACTATTCATCTCTGCCACTATCTAAGAATTAAAAGGCTTCTTGGTGACAAAGCACAAATTAATCATGTTTATTGTGACAACCATGACTGTTATAAAACAGATACCGGTACTCTTACAACACTTGCCCTCTCTTTTCCCCCTCCCCGCTCTTCCTCCAAACCTACAGTTCAGATCTCTCGAGACTGGATGCTAGACCTCTATTCTTTTTGTAGGGAAATAAATATTTGGGGCAGATGCAGTGGGATTTCGGTGATGCAAATGTATTACATTTTGGTAACAAGACATTTAGCGTTATAAGATATGATGTCATAAAATAATTTATTATGCCCTCAATTGCTCCAGGTTAAAATATTAGTTGTTTTTAGGAAGACCTAGATATTTCATCCTTCATGTATTTATTTATTTTCTTAGGGTCTGTTCTTTCATATGGTAGTGGGGGAAAGATGGGAAATCCCTGAACTAGGCTAAGTCCAAGGTGGTCCATCTGTTCTGATGTTTTTACCATAACCAAGCTTAATAGAGATCTAGGAATGGAACGCTAAGGGCCTTATATTTATAAACTGAGGTGGGTTGACAAAACTACATGGGCCAAACACACAGAATGGTGACTCTTTTATAGCTTTGTCCTCAAGACAATGTGTTGCTTCATCCTATTGCGAGAAAAGTTGATACGTTGCACTATGATATCATCACAGATGATGGAGTCTTATCTAATGATGCATTCTAGCCCTAAAATATTTCAGGACAGTTTTAAAGTCCTGCCAGGAAGTGTACTTCCATTATAAGAAATATGGATGACAACTGTACCATTTGACTACACTCAATCTAGGCCAGTCAAGCGAAGTTAAAGGCAAATCTTGGAGTCCTTACCCATACAAAAGCCCTGTTGTAATTTATCTGTAGTTGCTGAACAGGAAATTGCTGTGGTACCTTAGATATCAGCATGTTGTAGACCATAATAACCAGTCATTTTGTCAGGATCATCCACAGCCAGTGTGTGAAAAAGAAAACAAATCATTTGTCCTCCTTGTGCTTCACTCAACTCAGCCAACAAAGTGAGTAAAAAAAGGGTGGGACGGAATTGAGGAACAGGTCATCACAGAAAACCAGATCCTGGAAACTGAACTGAGCTTTCAGGGGTAAATCAGTTCTAACCAATACCAGCATCACACTTCATGATGCACTTATTGAATACACTCAGGCTCTTCATGAAGAGGGAACGTTTGATGGGGTGGGTTCTGAGTTATGATAGAGATTTCTTTCTCGGGTGTTTGGCTGGTGAGTCTTGCCTACATGCTCAGGGTTTAACTGATCACCATATTTGGGGGCGGGAAGGAATTCTCCACCAGGGCAGATTGTCAAGAGCTTGCGGGGTTTTTCACCTTCTTCTGTAGCATGAGGCGCAGCTCATTTGTTGGGAAATCTCTGTACTTTAAAGTCTTTAAATCATGATCTGAGGACTTAAATAACTTAGTCATAGGTTAGAGGTTTATTACAGGAGTGGGTGGTGAGGTTCTGTGGCCTGCATTGTGCAGGAAGTCACACTAGATGATCATATTAGTACCTTCTGACCTTAGAGTCTATGAAGAATGGCTGTACCAAGTTAATGTCAGGAATAAAGATCATTAAAGAGTCTTCTCCTCTCTCCTTGGTAAAGAATTAAACTACTTTTTCAGCTGTGTTGTTGTTGTTCCTGTGGATGCCAAAGCTGTTACTTTATAGTGATGGCAAGAGCAGCCAGGGTGTCATTTATGGATCTTTTATAAATAAACATAGTCTGTCCTGATTTTAACCAGCCACCATTAACAAGATGCTGATTCAAGTTCACAGGTCCCATCAAGGAACAACAAAAACAGCTGCCTTATTGCTTAAATACACAGAGGGCTTAACTCTGTTACTTTGTGATTTGTTTCTTTATAATCATCAGGGGCCAAGTGCATTTTGGACATCAGATGGCTGTTTCGCTGTAATGTTCAAATGGAGATTTGGAACAGGTTTCTTGGAGCAAAATGGACACTAAAGTTTTACTGAAGACCCGTGGGATGAGGATGGGGATGAAATAAAGAGCTAGAGTAAAGTCTGAAAATCTCTTCCTAAAGCTATCCATAAGCTTTTGCCAGGAACTATATTAAAATCAAATTCTCTGCTCATAGTAGTAAAAATACTGCCTTCAGGCATAGATCTTATGGAAAATTAATTTCCATCAGATCATAAGGGCTCCTGCCACTGAACTTTGAGACATACCTTGTTATTGAAGGTATTAGAAAGGAATCAATTTGATACTCAGTGTGTTTAAAATGAATCTCTAAACATGGTAAAGGCCATTTAAACTGCAATATGTCTTTAATATAAAAGTCCAGTTATTTTCCCCCTGCACAGGGAGAAGCAGTGTAGTCCTGCTCTTCATTTAAAGAGATATTGTAGGTTAATGGTTCCCATCCCATAGTAAGGGGGCCAAAAGTGCGCCATATGGTCTTTCAAAGTGACCTACCGCTTGAATTGGGTGATGGCTTGGGACCTGTTGTGTGTTACCTTTTGTAACTTAAAGCAATCCTGCCTGGGGTAATTGCATTGTTTGTTTCTGGCAGCCCTCAAGAAGCAACTCATTGTTCATCTGACTGTTTATGTGAAACCACTACGGGCTACAGCCCAAGGACCCTGGCACTTGGAGAACCTGTAGCACTTGCCTTGGGGGTATGTAGTACATCCATGTTACTAGACATCTAGGGCAGTGGTGTATCACAGTACTCACTGTGATTCCCTGTGGTGGCGTTAGCTACAGTACTTTTGTATTGCACTGCTTTTTATTGAAAAGAAAGGAATACAGGAAAGACCAAATGATGGGCCTGCTTTCTTTATAGTGACCCGATCCTCCAGATGGTTACAAATTGATGTAAAGGTTAAAAGAGTGGCCTAGCAGTCTGATCTATGTGTGGTGTGGAGGGTGTGGAGACAGCTGGTTGGGTGTCCTCTTTTTAGGCCCCTGGGCGTTTGGAACTTGCTTCTTCCCTTGGACTGTAACACCCCAAGTTTGTTAGCTTTCAGAACATTCTGTGTGGTCTATCTTTTTTCCCTAAAATAGGGTTGCCCAGCAACAGTGTGGGGATTATTTGGGTTGGTTAATTAACTTTTATTATATTTGTTACTGTAGGTTTACTTGATTCAATATGAGTAATGGGCTTCAAAAAGAAGTTCACGGAGGATAGGTCCATCAATGACTGTTAGCCAGGATAGGCAAGGATTGCTGTTTGCCAGAGGCTGGGAATGGCCAACAGGATGGATCACTTGATGATTACCTGTTCTATTTATTCCCTCTGAAGCACCTGGCACTGGCCACTGTCAGTAGACAGGCTACTGGACTGGATGGACCATTGGTCTGACCCATTATGGCTGTTCTCATGTAATAGATTAGGTTGGGTATTATATATGTGCCCAGGTCATTGGATGGTTCTTTTATTGTGAAATAGCAAAAACAAATAAACAAAAGAAACACACACACCCCCATTAAAAATCCCCTTATAAATAAATGAGATTGCAGGTTTCACAAAATTATTCTCCTTAGCCGCTGGTAGGACAAGAAGCAATGGGCTTAAATTACAGCAAGGGAAGTTTAGGTTGGACATTAGGAAAAAAATCCTAACTGTCAGGGTGATTAACCACTGGAATAAGTTGCCTAGAGAGGTTGTGGAATCTCCATCAATGGAAATTTTTAAAAGCAGGTTAGACAAACACCTGTCAGGGATGGCTTAAGATGATACTTGATTCTGTCATGAATGCAGGGGACTGACTCAATGACCTCTCATGGTCCTTTCCAGTTTCTATGATTCTATGCCCCGGGGGGGGGGGGGGGGGGGGGGAAGCTTCAGATGTGTGCAGGGGTCCACCCACACATTACATTGCAAGATTGATATCTCTAAAAGGAAAACAGGTAAAATGTACATTTGAGCAATTCAGAAATATGACAGAATCAGAGAAAACAAGGAAGCCAAATAAGTAGCAGAGTAAGATGATGAATAAGAAAATGAATTAAATATGGACGGAAGAAAAAAGAAACAATAATTGAGTGAAGAGCAAAAAAGAAAAGGAAGATAGTGGGTTTAAGCTAGAAAAGCTGAGTACAGAAAAAGAACAACTAGGGAGACCTTGGGAGAGAAGCACCATGGATAGAAAAAAGGGAGAGGCATTGAACTTTTTTTTTTTAAATGAAGGATACATGAATCAGGAACACAAGTTGCAATTTTTAAAATGTTTGAGCTATTAGTACAGGTGGTTGTGTATATAGTTTAATTTTCCTATTGTTCAGAACAATGTATTAGAAAAGATGCCAGTATTTTCTCTGTGAACTCTAGCTTGGATCTTGGTCCTAGAAATACAAGAAACCCTCTGTAATCTCACTCAAGCTGGGGAAATGCTAATTTGTATTAGTTTTGAAAAAAAAAATGCTGAAAATGTGGTATGCTGTGAGGTGACATTTTCAAGGACATGGTGTGATGGGGTGTATTGGCCCTGCCCCAGTGAGGCGAGGGTTAAAGAAACCCTCCAGGCTGAAGAGGCCCCGCCCCACTGCATCTGCTGAGCATGCTCAAGGTATAAAAGCCAATCACCCCGCTCAGTCAGGGGTGGATGGCCATTCTGAGAGGAAGCATATAGCTGCTGCTTTTCAGGCTGGCACTCACTCAGCAGGGCCCTGGCTGTTAGGCTTTACTACCCCTGAACAGGGGTGCTGCTGCTGCAAGGACTCTGGCCAGTAGGCCCTACTACCCTGAACTGGGGGAACTCTCATAAGCACTCTGTTCAATAGGCTGTGTTACCCCTAAGCAGGGGATCTGCTATGAAGACTCCAGCCAATAGGCCTTACTACCCCTGAGCAGGGGGAATCCTATGAGGACTCTGACTGGTGGGTCATACCACCCCTAAGATGGGGAACTGTCACAAGGACTCTGGCCATTGGGCTCCTACTACCCCTGAATATGGGAACTCCCATGAGGACTTGGGCTGTTAGGCCATACAACCCCTAAGCAGGGGAACTACTACAAACACTCTAGCCACTAGGCCTTACTACCCTGGGAGTAAAGGGGGTGTTGCACCATGGGCTTCAACCATTAGGGTACATTCCTGGTGTGGAGGGAGTGATTCCCTGGGACCTCATGACCTCACCTATATCCTATCACCCAGAGAAGATATAGCTGCAGGACCTTACTTAGAAGGCTGAATGCACGGCCCCCTCTCTGTCGTAGGCGCACAGCTGAGCCACCACCCTGGTGCATGAGAGTGGCCTGTGACACATGGGTTTATGGTGCAGCAGGTTTGTAAATGGGTTGAAAATAAGTTACATAAACCACATCTCTTAAAGGAATTCTAATGTGAAGATTCTTTTTGTGTGCAGCAGACAATACAAAGCATCCTGATAAGCATAAAAATAAAATAAAGACAATGAGGATTTATGAATTGGACCCTTAACAATCACAACTATATGACAGGTACTAGCATTCTCCTTTGCAGAAACACTGACTGTTTTGAAACCTGAACACTTGTTGGAGCCTTTGAATATTTTATGCAAACTGTGAACAGATGCCAGTTAATCAATTAGGTTCATTATAGACAGATTTATCCTAATTTTGTTCTTCTAAACCTAGCTTTAACTTCATTTAAACCAGGAGTCTCAAACTCAAATCACCATGAGGGCCATGTGAGGACTAGGATATTGGCCAGAGGGCTGCATCACTGAAACCTTTTCATACAACAGGGCCATCGGTTTATTTAATTAAAATTAAATTAAAAATTTATTAATTGAATTCAAAGTGATTGTAAATAAAACTAATTGGGTTTAATTAATTGAATTTGAATGAATTTTAATTGAAAATTATTTTTAGAAAGGATTTTAATTAAAATTAAATTTTTAAAAGTCTTTTTTTTAAAAAAGGAGAAGAAAGAAATGGAAAGGGCTGCTTGCAACCCCAAGCCCGGAGATTAAAAAGAAATCAAATCGTTTAGGATGATGTGATAAAGCAGATGCCAATATCATATAAGTCTGCTCAGTTCCTTCAGTCTGCTCAGTTCCTTCCTCAGTAATAAAGGGCAAAAGCTACAGCTGATTTATTAAGCAGTCTAATATTGGCTATTTCCAAGAACACATGGATCAGTTTAGGTCTGGATCAAAACCTCGTAATTTAGCTGATTAGTAGCTTCCAAACCAAACTTGCAGTTATTCATAATGTATTTATAGTGTAGTTATTATATATTATTTATTTGCTAATTTAGTGTTATTCCCTAATCCAGTTGCAGACTTCCCACTTATGTCAATGGGATGTCTGCATGTGCATGTGGGTTGTGTAACAGAGCGGCTTGCTTCATGTGCAGGAGAGCCTGGGGCTAAACTAACCCTGATTACAGGGTGAGCCACACCTGAGTAGTATCAGTAATTCCCTATAAAAGGGCAGCAGGTGGCTGTAGTGGGGTTAGAAACAAGAGGCAATAATAATGCTCCAGAATCAGAAGCCTTGAGGCAGTGTAGTTGGCTTGGAGAAGCGGCTGCAGAGGCATTTGTCTCCTGTAGAGCTGCTGAATTGCAGCCTAAAGTTCTAAGAAAGAAGCCTGGAAAACTCACAAATAAGCAGGGAGAACTTACTGAACCAGGCTGTGGTGAACTGGTATGTGCTTAGTGAGGAAATAAACTGGTTTTCTAGTGGGGAATAGTTTGATTTCCTTTAGACTGTTGAGAGTTTAGGGAACCCTAAAGAAGTAGAATATAGCTGTAGTGTGCTACAGCAGCATCCTGGCCACAAGGAGGCACATAGGAGGTAGCCAACTGTGTTACAGCTGGTGAAGTCCACGGGATCTCTGAAACTCTTCCATTCAGAGAGGGAGGTAGCAGTGAGCTAAACAAAGGCAATACTGTGGTATTTGTGACAACAGTGGACCCAGGCTGTTCTCTTGCAACTGTTCTACATGATTAGAAGCTGGTGGTGCAGGTGATTCAGCAAAAATGGCAGGAGGCCCATACCACCACAATTGAAGTATGCTCTGGATTTCTGTTGCCAGTTTGTGAAGTGTGTGGTAGCTTGTTCTTGGAGTGCAGGGAGTTCATCCACAACAGAGGAAAGTGGAAGGATGAATGGGAGTGGGGATGTGTGGAGGAGGTTGTTTTAAGTGTGGCAAGGGTGGGCACAAAATCAGGCTTGCCCCTTGAAAAACTGAGCGGGTTCTGCAGGTTAAAGGAGATAATTCCCAGCCAGAGTGGCCAATGGGGAGAGGACTGCACACGCAGGCAAAAAGGTCTGCAATGTGACACCCCCCAGGATTGGGACGTGATGATGTAGTTTTCTGGCAGAAGTGTATGAACTAGATAAGGTTGCCACTGCTCCAAGATTGTCTTTAAAGTTTGTCATGTGATGAAGCCTTCAGGAATATGTTGAACAAAACTCGCAGCCCTAGAGAGAGATCCTTTCTTTATCCCTTGTGGGGGAGAGGAAACCAGGCAGGGATTGCTACCTGGAGAGGTTCAAGCTTTGAATAAAAGAACTGTGGCACAAAGTAGTGAGGGGCTCAGGGTTGAGTAAAGCAGAGGAACTGCAGACTTGGGTTGAAAAGGGGAAGCCAGCTGCAAATATCGGCTCTGAGGAATGTGTCCTCAGGGCATGGGAAACTGAATGAAAGGCCAGTTAAAATCAGGGTTTATAAGAACAACACAAGTGTTTCTGCTGGAGTAATGGCAGCAAGTCCAACAGCTGCCCAGAAGTGCAATTCAGAGCTGAGGGGTGTATGTGAAAAGATCTAAGGAAGCTAAATGTATGTATCTGGGAACATCCTATACCCTGTACTTAAATGATGGGGGACTCTAATCTGGAAAGCAGTGACTGAGACACATTTGGGATCATGGTGGATAAAGAGCTGAACAAGTGCTCACAGCCTGGTGCTGTGACCAGAAGGGCTATTGAGATACTTGGGTGCGTAAACTGGGGAATCACAGTAGGAGCGGGGACATTCCTTTGCTCTGCGTTTGGCACTGGTGAGACTGCTGATGGAATAGTGTGTCTGGTCTTGCTGCCAACAACTCAAAAAGGCTATTGATAGCTTGGAGAGAGTTCAGATAAGAGCAAAGAGAGAGTAAAGGATGAGAAAACACGTCTTAGTGATAAACTCAAGGAGCAGAATCTATTTAGCTTCACAAAGATTATCAAGGGAATGCCAACCTTGCAATTTAGTTACTACTGACATGAAGATCTGAAGTTGTTTTGTTTTACACTGACATGGTAAATCTTTTACTGACATCACCATAAACAATACAATAATGTCAAATGTGTACTTGAGATATTCTGTACACAGGAATTGAGAATTAAGCAATTGTTTCTAGCTGCAGTTAATTGATCAATTGGGGGTTTTGGGTGCATGCAATAATAAAAACTGATGGTCATGGTCTGTAGTTTCATGATACAAATAGTGATTCTGAACAATGACAATCTGCCAAAATACAGACACCCATTTATTTATGGGTTTATGATATGTATTAAAAATTGTAGTTTTTTCACTGACTGTCCATAAGTACCTACATGGGGAACAAATGTTTAATAGGCTGCTCAAACTAGCAGACAACGGTATAATATGAACCAATGGCTGGAAATTAAAGCTAGAAAAATTCAGACTGGAAATAAGGCATACATGTTCCAGTAGTTAATTACTTTTAAACAATTTACCAAGGATGGTTTTGCATTCTCTATTACTGACAACTTTTAAATAGAGAGGATATTTTTCTAAAAAGTATACTCTAGAACTACTTTAGGAAATGGTCCCTTCCAGGTTCAAAATCTGACATCTACTCTCTCTGGTTGAGACGCACCGAGTAGACATGGCTTTGGGAATGTGCCAGGCAGCAGGCTCTGAAGGAAAAGGATTATTGGCTGAGGAGTGTCCAGCAGTCCTAGAAAAGGGAATCACCTTAGCATGGTTAGCGAATTGGAGGGTTGGTGGTCTGAGAAGAAACATGCCAAGGGGCAAAGGAAAACATAAGTAAAGAGATGTTGATATAGATGTTGTACAAGGCTCTAAAGGATAAGGTTTGATAACAGGGTGGTTTGCCTCATAGGCTATTGAGCCTTGGCTTGAGTCAACTCTGATTACATAATGAGTTGCACCTGGGCAGGATCAGGTAGTTCCCTATAAAGGGCATCAGATGGCCATAGTGAAGGGAGAGGATGCTCCAATAACAGAAACATGTGGAGTTATCCCTGGCTTGAAGAAGCTGCTGCAGGAAGTAAGTTTGACTGCTACAGGGATTTTTGAACTGTGACCCAGCTTGAGAAAGAGGGATGGAGAACTCCCAACGAAGGTGGGAGTGGCTTAGGGTTGGGGCCTGGTGGTCTGTTGTATACATAATGACTGAATAAACTGGATCCCAGGTGGGGAATACTGCAACTTCCTTTAGACTGTTGAGAGTTTAAGGTGTCCTTGAGAAAGGGAAAATAGAGATGGGGCACTGCAGAGGTATCTTTGCCGTGAAGAGGCATACAGGAAGTTGCCAACCCAGCACAAAGGGCTGTATACAACTTATAACAACCAACGATGGGCCAAATTTTGCTGCTCTTACAGCCCAGTTCTACTCTGCTAGAGTCACTTGAAAAAAATCTCCACTTTAAAAGGAGCAGTTGGGGGGAAAGGAGGGAGCCTAGTTCTTATTTTGGTAAAAGCTCCACTTACTGTCAGGAATGCAGAATGTGGTCCAATAGAATGTGCTGCTACAGGAGACCATGCTAATAATTACTGTTACTAGGTATAAAATATAACCTGCTTTTTTTTCCTGCCATAGAGATCTGGGTTATGGGATATGATGGCAAAACAAAAGTCACTGATCCTCCCTGATTGATAGATATGTTAGGCTCACTGTTCACTCATACTTCAGGTTTACTTCCTGATTCTTCTTTTTACAGTTTAGTGGCATCAGCAGTATAGGTTTCCCTTTATAATTGTCAGTGTGAAGGACAAACGGAAATATGTGATTCAATTTCTTTCATTGGTGATTTCCAGCCAAGGACTGTGAACTTGGGTTTAAATGCCGAGGGTTATATTGGGACCTTGGGTTTGATTATATATTGGCCAGTATTAAAATGCCCATGTTTACTATACCGTACTATAATATCAGAGACCATTATTTTACAGGTGTACTAGCTGTGCTCATTAGGAAATACCGTGGCATCTTGATGTGTACTATGTGGCAACTGATCAAATGCTGACACTTATTAGGGACCATTGAAAGCCTATTTAAAAAGTCACTTGGGCTCTTGGGTGAGATATTTAAAGGTATTTAGCAATCTAAAGAAGCCAATAAGAACCTGGTGGGATTTTTAAAAGCAATGATATGCTTACAGGCATTTTTAGATGTGTAAAGGTGTAGAATTCAAAATTTCATATTTTTTCAACTTTTACTGGAATTTAGGCTCTTTATGTATATAAATCACTTTGAAGATGGGATTTGAGCCCAGCAATCACTTAGGTGCTTTTGAAAATGTTGCCCTGGGTCCATAAGGCAATGTTAGTTGCTAATAAAAATATGTTTGTGATTAAAAATCCAGAGAAGTCAAAAAAAAAAAAGTGTGTCCTTAAGTTTCCAAAACTAGAGAAATCCCTTTCTTTAAAATGCTACTTTTGCTCTAAATTTGTATGTAATACAGTGACTCTGCAGTCAATGTATATGTTGCTATAATGGAAACATTCTTCCAATATATCTTCCCATGGTTTTTTTTTGTTTTTGTTTTATAGTCACTTGCTGGTTACTCAAGAAAAGAAAGCTGTTTGAGATCTATAATGGATTATGGCATGAGACGAAGCAGAACAAACTCATAACACTAATTAAATATAGCCTAACTAAAAATAGATTAAAATTGCCTAAGGATGTGATGAACTCTTTGTCATGAAAGATGAAGAGCAGGGTGGACAGACAGCTATCTAGATAATGTTTGGACCTCTTGAGTGTGAGGAACTGGACTAGAAGACCTCTTGAGTTCCCTTTTATCCTTTGATTCTGTGAATGTATGGCATTAAAGGCAGGAGAGATCTTTGTAAAGTGGCAACAATTTGCCATGTGTTGGGAGCACTAGTATGTGTGGAGTAGTGTATGTTGTACAGTAATTCGTTCAGTCTTCTTAAACAACATAGTTCTTAACTCAAACCAAATACCAGATTCACAGGTCAGTGAACTGAAACCACAGTATCTTTGTGAACTGCATGTGTATTCATTCTTCCAACTCCAATAGTTAGTCTAGGCTCCTCATACCTGACATTTACATGGCTCTCATGCATTTCTTTAACTGTGCATTTGTAACTTACATGGGTAAATTTTGAAGCTGCCCCCACCCCCAGGCCTCTTTCCCCCAACCCCTCACCACAGTTGCAGCATGGATCTCTGAATGATTTCCTTCTCTCCTTCCCCCACCCCTACCTATCCTCTCCATTTCCCACCCAGCATGAGAGGCAGCTGCCTATGTGCCCCTCAAAGGCAGGAACAGGGTCAGTGTGTGATTGAGGCTGCTGTAGGATGACTCCCTCACTAGCCTGTTCCTCCCTCCCTTGTTGACTGGGGCAGTGACAGACTCAAATGTTAGATTCCAAAGGGGTAGCCATGTTAGTCTATTGTAGAAAGACAACAGAGTCTTGTGGCACTTTTAAAGACTAACAGATTTATTAATCGCATGAGCTTTCGTGGGAGAAAATCCCACTTCGTCAGACGCTTTGAAGATAGGAAAGCTAGAGTGGGAGGAAATTAAATGCAGGGGAGTGTATGACATAGCATCAGGTCAGGCTGTAACAGCAAATCAAAATGGATGTTAGGATTCAAATGTTAGAGTACATTAAAGAGACCCCCTCCCCCTCAAAGTTTGGGAGAGATGTGAAGTTTGGGCAGGAGGAGGGAGGGGTGCAGACAGCCTCAGTGGGAGGAGGAGTCCCATAAAATCCTAGTCTCTGGTGATCCAGGAGGCATGCATATGAATGAAAGGTTAATTGTGGAAACACTTAGCACTTCTAATGTACTTTCCATCAAGGCACCTAAGCAAAACCAATAAAATAAGCTACATGATACTCAGACAAGTATTATCCCTATTTTTGAATGCGTTAGTCTAGTTCAACAAAACGAGTCTAACTAAAGACTAAAAAATTTATTTTTAAGTGCCACAAGATTCCTCTAGTTTTTCAGCTAGACAGTGAAATTGAAACCTGAGACTTCACTGGAGAAGACTCTTTTGTTTGGCTAAGAAGGCTGATGTCAGTCTCACACTGCGTAAAGGCATGGCATGCTGAACTTTATATGCTCCATGCAGGTAGATTCCCTGGCCTGAGGGAACCAGGCTTCATGGAGCATAAGCGTTTTGTCTTCCCAGTGCAGAGGGCGTGTGGCAGGGAAAGAGGTGGGGCCACCACAGCCAATGAGGGAAGGCCTTCCCTCCCTGTGCCTTCAATGAACTCCACCCATGGTAACTTACCTCTAGATGGCTAAAATGAAATGTGGAGGATTGGGGGGGAGGGGGATGTGAATGGATGGAGTAACACTCTTGTAATTATTTTCTGCTTACTGTAATAAATGCAGAAATTGCTGGAGAAGTAACTGTTTTCAGTGGTGGTATTTTTCAGTGTAAAGCTGGAGTAACTTCATTGAAGAAAACAGTGACTCTGGATTGGAAAAGTAATGCAACTCAGGTCCAAATCTGGGCCAGTACTTCTGTGTCAAGAATCAGATGATTATGGCAATACTATGAAAACTGGCATATGACCCATCATTTTTAGCTAAATCAGCTTATTCACCATTATTCCTGTAGTCTTGTATGATCTAGTACACATGCAAATGTTTGCTCTGATATATCCTCCTGCATAAGTTCCAGCAAAACCCTCTGCATTTCTTTGTGTCCACCTTGCATTCTGTCTAAGGCTGCTGCTATTGGATCTCCTTGCTTTCGGTTTACTGTTGGCTCATTAGCTGGTTGCCTGCTTCTATTTTTTTGCCCCAACAGCCTGAGGAGGAGACTTTTTGTAAATGTACAGTGTTCCCGTTGACTTGAAAACACATTGCAGTTTTATGCTAAGAATAGCTAAAGAAATAGGAGTGGTCTGGTGGTTTTCATAGGTTGATCGTGTTTCACACAGGATGTGTTCAGAACTAAATAAATCTTCAGACTCCTGCCTGTGTTCTGTGCTTTAAACAAGGAAAAACTGAAACAGACCATGTGATGAAACTGTAAATGAAAATATACATGAGTCTGAGTTAGAAATTCCTACAATTACCTCAAAAATAAACATACCCCTTTCAGGTCAGTCCTTGTCTCCAGGGTTTTCTTATGAAACAACAAAACTCAATGATTTTACAAAAGAATCAACTCATTTTGTCCATTTTACATTGTTTTGAACCTGTATCTCAATTGTCACAAATCTATGTGAACTAACTTTCCTTTTTGGGAGGAAGGAAGGGTGCTGAAACTCGAAGGTTGAACTATGGCAGCTTTTACACATCACCAAATGAGAGGGAGCTGGGATAACTAAAATACTCAAATTCATATCAAACTAGTTAAGTACATATGACCAAACATATAATCTTGGCTATATAAGACTGTAATGGACCTTAAGAGGTCATCTACTCTATCCCTCATCCTCAGGCTGGATTAAGTATAATTGTACCATAGCATTCATGCTCCGAAAGGATATTTAATAGAAACTTATTAAACTTTAATACTTTTATAATCTGTCTGATGTACTATTAAAACTAAATTGTCTGCACAGTCAAAGGCAAATGGTAACCCCCTGCAGTTTGAGGATTTAAAAATTAATGAATATTTATGAAACAGTTTTAAAAATCTTATGGTGATAGAAAATCCAATCCTGCAAACTCTTAATTAAGCTGGTGTTCTTAGTGACTGACTGGCATCTATCATATGAGTAAGGATTGTTCATACCAGCAGATATCTGCAGGATCAGACCCATAAGGCATATGATCTACTTGATGATCCAAAAAGTCACTCACTAAAAACGTTTAGGAGAAATATCCTCGAGCTGTTTCTTAAAAAAGCTCTAAAACTAGGTTGATAACAATTGCCTTGCCGGAAGCAGATAACTACAGAACTAAGGAAAAGTGCTCAACTGACTTGAAAAGGTCAGTGAAGACAAACAGAAGAAGCTACTCTAGCAATAATTCCTGTTCCCATGATTAAATATTGGAAAGAACTGGAGAAGTGACCTGATCCATCCTAGTTCAGCTATTCCATTTGTCATCTAAGGCAAAATGGATAAGAGTCACAAAGCAATTCCTTTAGCAACCATATGTTTACAAACACTTTCTTGTATCTTTATAGTCGCATGTTACCTATCCTCTTATCCTTGAATCTAAACTATCTAGCTAGACATGTATATAATGCTCATCACAAAGATGAAGAAAAGCGTCTTGAAGCAATTGTTTTACCAAGGAAATCACTGTTGTGGCCACTGTTACTCAATAGATCTCCCACATTTGTGGCATGTATTAACTTTTTATAGTACATAAAACTAAATGGTCACTTTAAAAAAACAAACAAACAAAAAAAAAAAACCCGCTACTCTAAAATGCCAATCACTATTCATTCATAACATTGTACCTTGAAGTCTTAAATTCAAAAAATCATGACTTAATTAATTCGGTCATAGGTTAAAGATCTATTAGAGGAGTGGGTGGGCAAGGTTCTTTGGCCAACGTGCAGGAGGTCAAACTAGATGATCATATTGGTCCCTTTTGATCATTAAGTCTATGAGAGCAAGACTTAATGGTGTCCACTAAGTCTAGCTAAATATCCATCTAAAGTAACCTAAGAAGTTGTTACTTCATTATAACTGAATTATTTGTTTTGTTGGTTATTTTGATTTTAAAAACTCCCTCTATCTGTTAACATGGTTTATTTTAAGGTTTTAAAATAAAAAAGTGGATCTGTTATCTGGTTCCAAGAAAGAAATAGTGGCATTTAAGAGGGAGCCTGAATCACCTGATTTTTTAAAAAGAAAGCAATTAAAGAAATTAAGTATGAAACTCTACTGGCCAGTGTACAGGCACTGAACTTGTCCTTCCCATGTGTAGTCCTCAGCTGTCCATCAGGGAGACTCTACTCCCATTCTGGGATACTGACACCCTTCGAGCCTCTGGCTATGAAGGGATGGTGGTACTCGATGGTCATGGAGCAGAACTATGTTACCTACTACATTTGGATCTGACTGGTACTCCTTGGATGGGTAGTTTTGCTGACACTCTGTTGAGGAGCAGGACTGAGCTTCAAAAATTGTTTTATTGTTGATACCACCAGGAAGACAGCACACTCAGCTTTGGAAGTCACTCTAGCATGCAGAATACACAACCCACTTACCAAAAGGCTGCAAGTCCGAAGCTAATGTCTTGATTTGTAGAAGTATTTGAGTCTGCTGTGTGTGTGACCTTTCAGGACATCTTTCATTGATAATGGTGAGGAAAATAAAGGAGGAAAACATGACACTCATTCCTATAGGCTTTCCCAACTACTGTAATCCTCTTCCTTTCAGTCAAACTTCAGCTTGACTCTTCTATATAGAGGAAGTGTTCATTCTGATGTGTTTTGAAGCAGTGAAGATTTAGATTTACCTCTGCAGGGACCAGTCCTTCCACGGTAAATGTTGCCTTCCAGACTTGTGCTTCTCCATCTGCACGGTAGCTGAGTTGCAATCCATTAGGGCCACACAGCCTGATGTCCAAATTGGTTACAACATCATGTCTCAAATATTCATTAACTCCTGTTATGAGATCAGGCCTTCTGCTTGAAAGTAGCAGTGAAAGTATAACACCTGGCATTTAGAAGCTTATTACAAATCTGCTACATACTTAACAGCCAACGTTTTAAACAAGCAGGCATACCACTTGGAGTGCTGCGTTCATGACCTATTTCTTGTTTGGTTTGTGATCAAACGTTGGTGGCCTAAGCCACCAGAGTAGGAAGACTGAAACATGGGTCCTGATTAAATTCTGTACTCATTTAAAAAAGAGAATAAGAATGAATTTGAAGTTTGCTGCACTTATTAAACAGTAAAGCATACCCTACTGCAATTGTCTAATGTCCTTGATATAGTAGTCACTTCATGATTATTGTTCATATGTGGTGATGGAAAAGTAGAATAGTTTGTAAACATACCCCAAAGTCGCCAATGTTGGCCCAAAATTGAGCCAGGATTGAACTAACTTCAGTGCAATCTGCTTTAGTTGAACCAGTAGGTTTGATACCCCTAATGCAAGAGGCTTGCAGTGTGGCATTGTGTAGGGTGCAATAGAGAAGGGTTCAGCAAAACTGGGTTCTATTCCTGGCTTTGCCCAGGCTGTTGCAACCTTGAGCAAGTCACTTAGCTATGCTGCCTCAGTTTGTACCCCTGTAAAATTAGGCAAATGGTATCATTAGCCTAATATCATTATACTAATGTAAAGCGTCTCCTTTGTAAAGTGCTTTGAGTTCTACCAGGGGGAACTCCTTTTCAAGAGCAGCATTATTATTTAGTTATATATTAAACAATTTAACTAACAATTCTTGTCTGCAGGTATATTTAGCCTGGTTGCATTTACCAGGTATTGTTTGCCTTGGCCCATCAGAAACGGGCTTTCTCCTACAGCCTCCAAAAGCCCATGAAACAAACTCCATAGCAGCCTTTATCCACTTCCTGAGAGAGGTCCCTTGTCTTTCTAAACAGCTCTCGATTATTCACAGGGAGAGAGCACCACACTAACATAGAATACTCTGGAAGAAAGAATTGAGGAGTCTGTATATACCTGCAGCAGAAATACGATAGTACCTCAGCTTATTGTTGTACTCAATCCTCCTCAGCCAGGCACTAGCTACACCAACAGAAGAATGAGGCTTAAGTTGGCTTAACACCCCTGAGTGATTGTATCTAGGTCGACTCAACTTTTTAGTGTAGACTCAAAGGATAGGTAGGAATAAATGGCACTTTTACTCAATCAAGGTCGTCTTGCAAATATTATTGTAACAAAGGGGGGCAAAGGGAATAAGCAGTAGGACTATATCTTCAACAGTGTAGGGATTCATGGCCCGTGGTTTGTGTTAAGATGGTACATCCAGGCACACCTGGACGACCTTGATGCATGATCACGAGCCATCCACATGTAAACATGCTGGGTGGGGGGAAAGAGGGAGTGGATGGGAAAGCACTGAGCATACTGAATTCTTGTCTCTGCCTTCTTATGTTCTTGTATCCTGCTACGTCCTTGTACAAGAATGCTTATCATGATCTTATGTAAGCTGTTTGTTCTGTTTAATAAAAGGGAGCGAGAGAGTGAGAAAAGCAGCCTGAGTTCCAGCTGCAGCTGCTGTCTCTGCTCCTCCATGATTTGACAACCAGTGTCTGTCATCCCTTCAAACAGGTATAAACGCAGTTTCACTACTTTCAACTGAGCTATGAACTTTTATGCCACTAAGGATTGGTTCCATCTCGTAAAGTAATTGAGGAGTGAGTCAGAATGTTTAACTATTACATCAGACATGAGCAACTATTTGGACTAGGCTCAAGAATAAGTTGAGCGTATAAAGTTGAGGATTGCTTGATGCCTTGTTGAGAAGGGCTTTCTATTTTATAGAATTAATTTTTTTTCTTTTTAAATGTTTTGTAAGGTATGTTCTCCCACCTTCCTCCCTCCCTCTTCCCCTGCTAAATTATAAATCAGCCCTCCCTGTTCTTGCTGCTCCAAACTTCAGCCCAGGAAGTAAGGTAGGCTTAACATAGTACTGTAAAGATGAGAAATAAGGTTAGCTTTGAATTTGGGGCCATTAGATTTCAGTGGGACTTCCTCATCCTTAAAGTATCTTGCTGAAATAGGACATACATTAAAGAACATGAGATGCTTCACTATTGTTCTCTTCCAGAAATTAAAGACACATGGAACAGTCTTTAGCTCTAATGTGAGTTAGTCTTAAATTAATCCCATTCTGAGGTTCCCGCCTCAGCCCACTGCAGGCTGCTTTCCCCACCCTGCAAACAAAGGCAGTTGGTAGGCGAAGGGGGATGCAAGATTGGGAGCAGCCTGGGGCCAAACCCTCTATCTGCAGCTGGCGTGTGACCAGGAAGCACTGCTCTGTGGGGTGAGGAGGTCTGTCTTCGCTTCCCTTCAACTAATGCCTTCCTGGAAGCCCTGAGCTGCAGCCCTTAAAGCCTTTTCCTTAATCCAGCCCAGGTAGTGAGGGCAGAAGTCACTGTGTCTGTAGTTTATTAAGCTGCATTGGTCTTCTCTGCTCTTTTGACTGATAGGATGTACAACTCCTTTGCAGCTTTTCATGACAGCTGGCCAGGGGGAGTGCTCTCTAGCACTTCCAATATGTGAAATGTCACACTGGTGGTCTCTGAGATACCCAGCAGTTTCTCACAGCAACCATTTAAAAAAAATTAGGTTTGGAGGCCTCTAATTTCTGCAAAGTAACAGGGAGCTGGACCACAAGCTAGTGATCTTTGATATAAATCCATGCTGAACAGACACAGGGGCTTTGTATAATCACAACCAAATGGTACATACAGATCTGGCTATTTAGAGATGTTATCAAATGCTTCATTAACTCCCCAGCACAAATACCAGAGCAGAAGCACTTAATATTCCTAATACACAATTTAAATAAATCCTTTCCACAGCCAGTTCCATCTTATGAGATCAACGTGGGATGAGATGTTTCCTTAACCCTCCTGCTGGGTGCTTTTTTTTTTTTTTAGTCATTTAATGAGAATTGATATCCATGTCCCAGAGTTAAAGCATAAGCATTGAATGTAAAAGAGATCCCAAGTAAGTTATCTAGATAAATTCATAACTGCAGGTAGGCCAAACATAACTGGGAAATAAACTTGGTATCAAAATAGAATAGATACTCTGTTCACTGCAGGCTGCCTTAAAAAACCACCTTCATATGGCTTTTGGAACAAATGCACTTTCTCATGACAAACTCAGCTGCAAGCTTGATCAAATATTTGAGCCTTTATTGCTTGGGAAGTCTGTTGCCCTTCACCTTTTTGCAAAATCTTGAAAAATCATTCTTGTTTTGTTTTATTGCCTCCTGCCCCCCAAAGGGGAGTTCTTTTCCTCCCCCCCCCCAAGCTAGCTGCATTTTTTTTTTACATTGTTGGAAGTAAATGCATGAGGGGTGGCATTTCAGGGTCTCTTAGGATCCTTTCTCTAAATCAAATTTTAAACTAATCAGGCAAGCTGAGCATTTATTAAAGAAATTGGGGAATAAATTCTAGAGACTGTCTTTTTCTGCTTCTTCAGGTTGTCCTATAATTCTCCAATTAGGGTGGTGAAACCATCTCTTGAGGTTAGCCAACTATTTTTTTTTTTTTTTTTTTTTTAAATATAACTTTGTCTGCACCTGGGCAGAGAGCTCTTGTATCTGATCGTCTACTGATGATGGAATCCTGTGGCACTTTTAAAGACTGACAAATGTATTTATCAGATTCTTTCTTTGGCTTAATCCCATTTCCTCAGATGCATGAAATGTAAATGGCAATATGTTAGGTGTATATGTGCACTTTCTCACAAGAGAGTCACAAGGTCAATTCAAAGTGTTTCAGTGTGGTGGTCTGTTAGTCTATTTCAGTAAACCAAACAAGTTTGTTTGAATTCAAACAGTGTGGATGTGGGCCTTCAAACAACAATAGATGAGAATGTTGAGAGGAAATTACCCTTTGTAGTGAGTTACCCAGATTTGCAGGTGAATGAGCCCCTGATGGAATGACTGATTTTGTTAGGTCTACTGATGGTGTCACTTGAGTAGATATGGGGGCAGAGTTGGCAATGGGGTTTGTTGCAGGGATAGGTACTAGCTTAGTGTTTCTGTCTACATTGTGTAGTTGCTGGTGAGTATTTGTTTAAGGTTGAGACATTGTCTGTAAGCGAGGATTGGCCTACCTCTCTCTCTCTCTCTCTCAAGCAACCCCCTCCTGTGATAAACCTCTAACTTTATGACTCAGTTATTAAAGTCCTCAAAGTATAGAGACTCCATCAGTAAGTGAACCTACACCATGATACAGAGGAAGGTGAAAAATCCCCCCTACCCTTGCCAATCTGTCCTGGGGGAAAATTCCTTCTCAGCCCCAGATATGGTGATCAGTTAAACCATGAGCATGTGCGCGAGACTCACCAGCCTATCACCCAAGAAAGATCTCTATAAGAACCCATCTCATCTCTGGCCATTGACATATCCACTACCAGTAGTAAAAGATCAGTCAATGCTGAACTGGGCTGTCTTATCACAACATTCCTGCCATAAATTTATCAACTCATGTGCTTAAAATTTGCATACATTGTGTACCTTGCTGGATCAGGGTCATTGTCAAAAATGGTCTACAGACAAGAAGAAAGAACATACCTGTTTCTTTTACCAAAGAACTACCGTATTTCTCTTTTCACTTCTTTACATTCTCCTATACTAGAGATAGATGGGTGGAATTAGATTTAACTTACAAGGGTTACATTTCAGTGTTTCAAATAAATGTCTTTTTTTAAAAAAAACAAACAAAAAAACCACATTCACAGATCGCTTTTTATAGTATTTTTTTCCAGCCACCTTTTCTTCCCTGGAGTCAAGTTTTTGACTCATATTTACTTTCCAAATAAAGTATTTCTGTGCAATATGTTTTGCCAGGAACTAATGATGTGACAGGTTAAGCAACAGCTGAAAATCTCTGAATTGCAACATTGAGCTGAGAGAACCCCAAATTAATTTCAGTAATTCCTGAAACTATATACAAAATTATATAGTTGCTGCTCTCCCCAGTGCATGTCCAGTCTGTGCACTCCCATGTGTTTTGATGGCAAACTTAGTCTCTGGCAGTCAGTACTTGACACTACATTTGGCCCAGGGGGCAGGGTCTGCTTAGGTAAGACTCTAGATGAGTAGGAAGAGGAGAGATTCACTTTTCACTGCAGTGAGGTAAAGGGGGAGTTTCGCAGTCAGCGCTGAGGGAGCTGGTGGAGTTCATATTTGCAGACAGCTGCAATGAGTAAAATGGTGAGCTCTTAAGTGTTGACAGCATGTTAGCCATCACGCGCTCCAATGTTTAGTTCCCGCTCATACCTACCAAAAATCAAACAATTAAAATACTTACTTTAGATATGTGAGCAAATGGATATGGAATGCAAAATGCTATACCTCAGATGTTGAGTTAGTTTTGCTGTTTTCCCTACAAATTCATTTCAGAGATGGAAATGCCTGAGTTGTCACCATGGCTGTTGATTTGAAACTTTTCAGCAATAGGAATGTCACTTAGGAAGAAGATAAAAAGAACTGACTCTTGGAATATAAGCATTGTTTGGGAGTAGTTATGACTTTAGTCTCCTTGTTTGGCAAACAGTTAAGCATGTGTGTAATTTTATGCACTTTACTAATCACCCATAGATTAGTTGTATACATGTGTAAGTATTTGGGGGATCAGGCCCTATAAATCCCATATTAAATTGACACAGCCAGGTTGAAAACCTGTATTTTAAATCACAAATGCCCTTTATTTTGAAGACAATACAGTTACTCCAATTTATACCAAATGAGAATCTAACCCTTTTGAGGAGGGACTCTACAACAATAATATAATAGCCTTCTGTCCTTTGCAGCACTAGAGGCGTTTTCACTAACTGTAGTTTAAGAATAAAGAATTTCTAGGGACTGTTTCCCAATAATTATAACTCTGATAAAGTAATCCCTCCAAAATCACTAACCAGTCTCATTTCCAGCTCTCATTAACTGAAGTCAGTGGGATTCTGTGCGTTGACTTTAATAGAGGTTTTGATCAGGCCTTTAAGTTGCAGTGAGACTCCATCCTGAATAGATGTGAAAGTCTTCCTAACCGACTTCCCTAAAATAAGTTATTTTATGTGGACTTTGTGCTGGTGATCCAGAAGAAAAAGCATAAGTGTTCATCTTTTGTCCAGGGACAATCACAATATACCCAGCCTGTTGTCTGAAGTGGGGGAGACACGCATTGAGCACACCAGGGACCTTACCTAGTCCCAGGTAATACATTACAATATAAGGTGGTAAGGTTGGAATCAAAGGAAAAGTTCAGAAAATGTTCACTCTATTTTCAGTCCAGTAGGGAATCTTTTCTCTCCCCACAGTACATGTTGTGCCTTGGGTTTTCTGTCCTAGAAAGACACGGGAGGAATAGGCTGAATAAACTGAGATCTGTTAAAATATATTGAACTGCTTCTTTCCTCGAATTTTATTACTTTTAGCTCTATAACTAACAAGTACTGCCTTGAGCTCCACTGCTACCTGTGAAGTAAAAAATAAAGCAATACTTGTATCAGACTTATTTATTCTGTGCAACGCTCTCAGAAACTAAACAGTTTCTGATCAAAAATAAAACAGGAGATTCCTGACCTAACCACATATTTATAGGTATGTTTCAATATTGTTTACTGGGAGGACTCCAAATTCAAAAGCTGATTAGAGTCCCTCCACTATCTAAAAATGGCATATCCAAAAATGAGGCTAGTGAGCCATCCAGTTCTCTCTGATGGAATGGTGTAATCTCTGGAAGCAGTGCTGCTATGTATAGAGTTGCAAGACTAAAAAAGGCTCCATTAACTGTATCTTTTTCTCTGAAGATGGAGGCTGTGTATTTTTGCTATACAAACCTTCTTCAAATCAGCAAGGCCAAGATTTTTAAAACCTGGGTTCCTAATCTTATGTGCTGAAGGCTGTATTAGGCACCCAAATAAATGTATTGATTTTTAAAAACTGCTGTGCCTCAACAGCCACTTCTGAAAGTCAGATCACTTCATCTGGTGCCTAAATAAGAACCTAACTTTAGGCACCTGAGTTTGGAAAAACTTGGCCTAAATTCTCTAACAAAAGAATAGTGTCTCTGCACTGAATTCTTTCAGCCCATTTCCCAATTATATTAACTCCCCTTGAAATGTCTCTTCCTGGATATATATCTTGTTGCTGTTACTCCTGACGTTTGCAGGGTAAAAATGAAGGTGGAATATTGAGCACACAGAACTGAAACTCTCTTAGAGAAACTGGGTGGGGTCAGGGAAGTTCCAGCCAGAAGTTTCGGTTGCTCCGTCAGATACTGATATCAACAAAGGGACTGAAATGTCAGTTCAAGACAAGAGCATGTAGTAGAATGAACAAGATGAGTCCCAGGACACTAGTCATTGGTACTGAAATAATAGTCCTCACTTTATGGACGGCTGACTAAACAACTTAGATTGGCGTGAAATGGACTTTACTTTGTACAAATAGTTAAAAATAAATTTGTTTTTTTTCTTTGCTGAAAACAGCATGCAAATAGACATAGAATATGTTTATAACATTAAATGAGGATAGGAGGTAATGCTATGAATTTTCAATGTATTCAACTGGATGTTCATAACATTCTTAGAATTCCTGCCAGATGTCAGACTGATGGTTTAGGAAACCTGTATATTTTGGGGGAATGTAGTCCATAATTACTAGCTAGACTAAAAATGTTAGCCAAAGGCACTTTTTGTTGATACCGAGGAAGTACTTTACTGTTTAAGGCCCTGATCCTGCAGTGTCATGCGTGTGGGTGGACCCTTGCACTAACACATGGAAATTGTAAGTCTCTTTGGGAAAGAGTTGATGCATGTGCTTCACACTGCAGGATGAGGGGAAGGCACTAAGTCTTTATTCTCTAAAGGTAAACTGGCAGATTTTTTTTTTTCTGGACCCCTTTCAGTGCTATTAAAGGAACACTAATGGTAAAAGTGTGTTCTAGAACTGATATGCCTGAAGGGACCACCTATAAGAAGTGAGAAGATATTTCAGTCTCTGTGCACATTCAGTCCTCAATCTCTCTTTAGAAGCTAAAACAGTGATTCCAATTGTGACTCAGAAGGGAGCTGGCTTGAGACAACTCAATGCACTGAGGCCACTGAAAAGATAGGAAATAGTGGGAGTGGTAACATATATTTTAAGGTTGCCTGGTAACTTGCATTCAAACCCTTCTTCAGCCCCTGCTTATGATTATGCAAATGATGAGCCTTTGAAATTACTTAAGTATATGGAGCTGTGTCCTTGTCTTTCTCAATCCTGATCCTCAAAGGTTGGTTGATTTGAGTGGGGTTTTTTTTAAAAAAAACAAATCTTCCCAATCATTGTAGAGCAGTGGCCTCAACTTCTTCAGAATACTTTACCCCAATTGATGTATACCTTACGTTTCAACTCACTTGTTTACAAAATCAAACCTAAAATACAAGACCACACTATTATTGAAGAATTATTTACTTTTGCACTTTTACCATATACTTATAAAATAAACTGGAATATAAATACTGTACTTTCATTTCAGCACAATGTAGATAGCATAATTTGAAATCTTGTATGAAATTTTTGTTTTGTGCTGTCTTCACTAGTGCATTTTATGTAACCTGTTGTAAAACTAGGCAAATATCTGGGTGAGTACATGTACCTCCTGGAAGATCTCTGCGTACCCCCAGGGGTTACAAGTCCCTGGTTGAGAACCACTCCTGCAGAGTAAATGCTTTGCTGGCCTCAGTTGTTTTACCACACCCTTGGTTTTCATGTTAGTATCTAGAGTTGCTTGCAGTACACTTGCATTGTGAACATTAACTCAGGTGGTAAATGTCATAGATTCGTCGCAATTACGGCTGAAAATGAACTTGTCTAGCCCCTACCATTCAGGATTGCTCCTTATGGGACATGCTACAGTGTGTTCAGTATACTGCGAATTTAATTCACTCAACTCTTCCACCATTTCCCCTGGAAAATTACTATGCTGTCCAAAGAACCTCAGTTATGAAAGTGTGTGAACTTATAAACCTTTCAGCATTTTTAAGTGAATGTGGTTTATATAGGTGTTTGACCATGTCTCACTTAGCTACCCACATTGGGCAGCTGAATCATGCCATTTGTGAGGGAGAAATAACTGGGTGAGACTAGTACATGGTATTTTATCCCAGTTCTACAGATTGTGGCATTAAAGGGATTGGTCTCAAGAAATTTGTTGCCTAAGCTGTTCGTCACAGAAATGCATCCAATAAGATTAGTCTGAGCCAGAAAATGCCAAACATGATTTTCTGCTAGGGTATGTTTGTGGGCTACACAAACCAATAGGGTTACAAATCTGCCAGAACTATAATAAACACCATTTATATGTATTATAAAAAAAATCTGTCAACGTACTTTGGAAAAAGTGATTTTTTTTTTTCCTGGGGAAAAAAAAGTCATGTCTGTAGATCCTTCAGTGAATCATAGTTGCCAGCTACATTGCTTAAGCCCCTTTCAATTATATCTTCTGTTAATCAAAAGAACTTGTTTCTAGATGTTGGCCTCATAAAAAAACTTGGGGAGAAATTAAATTATTCCAGCTTTAGAAAATGAGAACAAGTGAATTCAAAAGCTGCCTATTTTGTTTGCATTACTTACTGGGTTACAGTGAAAGTTGGGGGGTTTTCCCTTCAATTACATAGTAAGTTTCCATGGGTTCATATACTCTGAACTGGAAAACGAAGATATTTTGCCTTACACATTTCAAGGAACATCAGGACCTGATACTGTGCTCCTTCCTCAGAACAAAAATCCCCATGGCTTCCATGAGAGTCTGTCCTGATTAAGGAACCAAAGGTAGCATAAGGCACTAGCTAAATAGTCAATAGAAAGAATCAGAGAAAATTTTGTTGAGGCAAGTGAGCTAGCCTGCATCAGAGGAGACTTCTTTAGCATAACACAAAAAATGGAATTAGATCATTTATATTTGTTTCCTTTTTGCAAATCATTAGTTATCCAAATGAGATCAGCTCTGAAATCCTGAGAACATTGCTGAAGAAAGGTAGAAATTCTGGCTTTTTTAATGTACATACTTATGTACCGCAAGCACAGACTATAATTCTTTTTATAGCACCTAAAGATAGAGTGCCCCAGAGATGGCCTTAGGCAATCGGGGGCCCCAGGGGAAGGCCCATTGCAGGGCCCTCTATAGGCCCCCACTCCCAAATGGCCCTGGCTCTTTCTGCCGGCCCCTGCTCTTCCTCCTCCTGCTGGCCAAGGCAGATGCAGCTTTTGGGGTAGGCAAAGCAAGCGATGGAGCCCCTTACTGGTCAGGGCCCTAGGCATGTGCCTGTTTTGCCTACCCCAAAAGCCACCTCTGGCATGCCCCTATTAAGAACTTCAAATATAGCACTCATTGAATGGACACACACACACACGTCTTGTGAAATATTTATTTTTACTGATGTCTAGGGGCTAAATAGATACTTCATATATATTTAGATAAAACAAAATTGTAATGACTTGATTGCAAGAGAAGAATAAAAATGGTCCGTTTGGGGCCTTACCATCCTTAACAGTATCTTGTTAAGAAGCAAATAGAGTTCCATGATCAGGATTAAACTGGGCATACTACTGTCTCATTAGAATAAAATAAACACAACAGATCCAAGAGAAGATGTCATGCTGGAGGACCATTATTTAAAAGGCAGGGGGTGGGAATGGAGAGAGTATGCATTATCTCAGAGGTAAATACAGTGGACATTTAATGAAGCTGGGGTTTTTGTTTTTGTTCCCACCCCCCCAAAACCTTTGCTAAGGGTTTGGAGGATCATGGCCCCATTCTTACTGTTTTACCATGGTAAATCAATTAGAGACTTTCAGAAGATTTTTAGTGCCTAACTTAAGATATCTAGGGTCTAACTTTATTTGCGGGGATACCAAGCACCCAAACTCATTGACTCCTTTGAATATTTAGCTGTAAACAACATTTAGAGACAGTGAAACACTCAGGATTAGAATTTGGGTGCTCCTGACTTCCAGCCCTGTGCTCTAGATGGTCCATATTTTCAGCTCAGATTTAGCTTGGACTCTTTTTTTTGCATCTGCCACGTTGTAGAAACACTTATTCATGTGCACTTGGGCCACCTTGTTGTATTTAATTTACAGGTACTTAAAATGTGAAGTTACCCGAGATTTGCCTATGGTTGTTTGGTCTGGCACAAAAATGGAGGCCACAGTTGGAAATCTTGCCTGCAGCTGTTCCATTGTACTTTGAAGGCCAGTATTTGCCAGCGAATCTGAATATTGCTTTTGTTGTAATTTGCTAAACATTGTAAACTTATTATAAAAATGCATTGAATACAAATGTTCCAGAGTACATTGCAAACAAATTAAAGATTTAGCCAAGTAGATAAACTGCAACGCTGAAGGGTGTATAGCAATCCCAAAGCAGGAATTCCTGGTGAAACAGACCAGGCCATATTATCCTTGGTATACTCTAAGCTATTAAAACAACTATATGATTAAACTGTTAAGTCATAAAGCAGCAAGTACAGAGTTTGGGTTCAAAGCCAGGGTTAGATTTCTCAAACAAAGAGCCTGATGGTCCCAGCCTTATTTTTGTTCACTTTGCAACCACTACAGAATTCAGCATGGCTGGATATCATTTCAGGAGGCTCTGATCAGGCAGAGCAGGGATGTTAAGGTCAAAAATGAGGCACAACACCACCAGCGTGGGTTCCTATATGCTGTCCCCTGGGAGCCAGTCCTGTTAAGTCCTAACTGCTTCAAGCACTGAATTTATTCAATAATGATTTAAAGGAAAAATAACTACAGGAACCAGATGAATCACAGAAAGTGATTCCCATCTCTTACCTCCCCACCCCTTCTGCATTTGAAACCTAAATAACTAAAACTTTTTTTTAGTTGTACTTAATTAAACTAAATGTTCAACTTTTGGGGAATGTGAGCATCTTCAGTGTTATGATTAATACATAATGACCCTCAACACCGTGTGGCTTCTTGGTTTTTCGTTTTGGGTGTGGGGTTTTTTAAATCACTCATGGTGCACATCAACTATTAAACTGGCTTCCTAGGGATTTTGCTGGCATAGGAAAGATACTGGGGCATGACTAGTGCTGGCTACAATAGCTCTACTTTTCATGGCAAAAGATGTACTGGAACATTGCTGTATTCTGGTGAGCCTTGGTTGTCAAAATGACATGATTTCCACAGGCTGACCTGTATTGCTGCTTGGGATTGGATGAGCCTCCATTTGCCCAAGGATCAAGGAGCTAAAAAAGTGACTACAAACTGCACTAGGGCACCATGGTCCCATACCAATGGTCTGGCCAAGTAACCCCCAGCATTATATGGCAATGACATCAGCGCAGTCTTTTTAGTCCATAAAAAGACCCATCGTTCAGGCATAATCATACTAGTATCAGGCCTATAACTCATAAATATTCATAAACTGTCCCCCCCCCCCCCGCCCGATTGAACTCAACTATCAGATTATCATGGTTCAAATAGTCCATGAAAATGACACTGACTGACAGAACATTCGATTATTATATGTCTGCCCCAGAAAATGTATTTGCTATGATGGTCTTAAAGGCCATTTATTTTTAGGTCAAAGTAGGTATCCAGACTAGCGATTAGAGCAGGAAGCCTAGAGTTTTACTACAATAAAATATGGGTCTACTTCTGACACCACTACTGACTCAGTATGTGGCTCTTGGGCAAATCACTTAAACCTTCCATGCCTCAGTTTGATCTCCTGTGAAGTAGGGAGACTAAATGGCCAGTGACTTTTGTAAGGTGCTCTTAGCTCCTTAGTTGAAAGCTGCTTTATAAACGTCAAGAATACTGTCATTATTTATTGCAATTCATTGGAGAACTGGGAAGAGAACCATCTGAAGCTATCTTAAAATGTACAGTGAACTATGGCTGTTTCAAAATAAAGTCTCAAAGGAAATAAAACTTGTTATGCTGTTGTATGCTGATAAAACTCTTGCTCCTGTCCAACTATAGCTATACTCTAACCACTCCAAACTTTCTTACTGAAATGGTTGCTTAGGAATAGGTTTCAAGCCTTCAGTGATGAATGAAAATGTATCAGCTGTTACCTCAGAAACAAGGGTTCTCAGTGGCAGGGTGGCTTCATCATCCGAACAGTTCTCTCCAACTGTGCTAGCAGCCTGTGATGTGGTGTACTGTACTGTTTTCTGTGCTCCAGACAGCCCTTGTGTTGAATTAATTGTCTAGACAGCTCTCTGTGAAAACTAATAGAAATGGAACGGTGCCTGCCTCAAGTTGTTGTAAAAGTGCTCTTGTTAACAAATTAGGAAATGCACAACACAACTTTATTTTCACAAGTATACATGAGGTATGTGCACATCTTTAATGTTGTATTACCCCCAAAAAACTGATAACAAACGTCTGCCATTTATCACTCAGTAATGTTTCCTAGTGCCAGGAGTCACAAGCCATTATTATGTGACCAGCAAAGCAATTTACACTGAAATATTTAAAAGCACACTCTGATAAAATCATAGAAATTAGTGATAAAAGGTAAGGGGGGGTGATTTTTTAAAAAAAATTGCATCATCTAGACATCCCTTTGCTAGTACTGGACACTATTCCCTATTGTTTGTGAGAAGACTTTATGCAAGCAATTTCCTCTTTGTAACATTCTGACCCTC
The DNA here is from genome assembly GCA_007922175.1 of Pelusios castaneus. Classification (NCBI taxonomy): domain Eukaryota; kingdom Metazoa; phylum Chordata; order Testudines; family Pelomedusidae; genus Pelusios; species Pelusios castaneus. The sequence continues at coordinate 12,116,581 of ML685791.1, forward strand.
CTCAGGAAGATACTACCATCTTTCTAACATGCTTGCTTTTAATTTAGTGGTTCCCAAGTAGCTAGTGGACAGCTGGCTGGTCACTTGGTGCTGGTTTCTCTTGCTTATTTCCAGCTGCTAAGCAGCATTAAAAGACTGTTAAATGATATTAAATATTTTCCTTATGTCACTTTACTGTGCCTGACATTCCTGCAGCAACTATGAATGGCAGAGGAGATGACCTGAATATGGTTAAATGGGAAGGGAGACGGTCCACAAAATAACCTCTTTTAAAATTGTGGTTCCCAATATGAAAATATTTGTGAATGTCTGATCTAGACAACAAACAGTGAGAAGATGTGACTGACTAGATCATACTGGTTTTTTAATGTAATTTCTCTCTCAGGAATAAATATGCCAATAAGACAATCGCCTGACAAGCAGAGACCAACAGATATATATTGTGTTGGAAAAGTATCTTTCATTAATTGGTTTTTAAATAGTGTGAATGCCAGACGTGGCCTAAACTCTTTTAAAAGGTAGGATATCTTTTTTTTTTTTAAGCATTGAAAATAGAACAAAAAACAGCAAAAAGCTAAACAATGCATAGCAGAAAAAAAGATGTATGCTACCGGATACACCAATAGCTGTAGTCTTGTGACTTAAGCTTGAAAAGACATGTGGTGTGCCACTTCAACTGCTTAGCTGTGCCATTTATCTAGTATTTAGAGATGGTGAAATGCACTGTGCTATATTTTTTTTCTTGGGAAGCAAGAAACCATTCTTTTTATGAGATTGACAATACACAAGCTTCTGCTGCACCCAAATAATGCATGTTGTGTGTTACTACTTGGTAAATAAGAAACAAATGTCCTTATTGTTTTATGGAGCCATCTTTGAATAACCTTAGAATCACCCACAAAATACATAACATCTTTTACATAAATTAAATTGATATGTAATGAAAGGACTTTGGAGCTGACTCTGTATCTCGGTAGCATTGTATGAAATACATAAATTATGCAGTGTTTAGGATATAATCAGACCAAAGCAATAATTTGTCAAACTAGCTTGCCACCAGGGGGCGGGTGAGTGGGAACTACTATAAAAGCTTGTTGGGTTCAATATTTTTTCTGATGTTGATAACTTTTGTGGATTTTTGTTTTAAAGATTTTGAAAAAAGAACCGACTTTTTCTTACTTCTTAAAGTGAAAAATGGTTTCCTCCCCCACCCCCCAAACCAAAATCTGATCCCCCCTCACGCCCCCCCCCCCGCAGGAAAACCCCCAACCAAATGTGCGCGAATAATGGAAAAGCCATTGTTGGAAGTCTTGCCAGAAGCTTTCTACCAGCTGTAATATTAATTAATCACTGGGGCATATTTTCAATAAGGAAGTGAAGTCCCATTCATGTTCTGCACCTGGAAATTCATATTGACCTAATAAGGTGCTATCTGTCCCCATTCCTCTGGTAATGATATATAGTGCAGCTCTTTAAAGTCCCAGGAAGTAGTTTATGCAGCATGCATTTTATAAATCAAACAGAATATAATGTAAATTGTGAACCCAACAATAAGGCGTGCAATGGGAGACCTATGGCAAAACTGGAGATATGCACACACAAGGAGAGAAACTCCCCCACAGCTGGAAATGACTGAGGGCTTTAATTGGCCCAGAAACATCTTTAATGTCTTAAAATTTACTCCTCTTCTGAATGGTACAGTAGCTGAATAGCTTACTCTAACAGTAGGAACCAGGAAAGAGGATTACTTATCAGTTTGATTGGAATGTAGGAAGATATGTATGCAGTAGTTGAGCAGTTAGTATCCTGTATCATTTCATTTATATCAAATTAAATGATAAACTACAAAGCTGTATATGGAGAGATGTGTGGACTTAATGGTGAATCCAGAAATAATACTATGGCGGTTGTAGTTGGAAAAATCTACATTAACAAGCTTCTTTGAGTTGTAAAAAATCTAAAAACTTTAGCATTTCCATGTTCTCAACAATTCCAGCTGCAGCTTCTTAGCTCTAACATCAAAAATAACTGTAAATCTCTGAGCCATCAGCTCTGATGGACTTGGCTTTTAATAAAATGTTTGTTGAAATTTAAACTTAAATTGCTGACAACAATCTCAGGCAGCTGTTATATCTGCTAAATGGTCAGAAAACTATCCTAAAGCATTTAAGATAAACACATGAAACCCTCCAATACAAATCAGTTTATTTTTAAGGCTGATGAAAAACAAGACAGGTTGAGATACTAGAAGATAAAATAAACGTTAATTTTACCAACCTTGAAAAAGGATTTAATAAATTTTGACTGGAAGTAATCACTCTAAAAATGATATGGATAACTTACTGAGAGTTTGAGCTGGATCAGGAGACCTGACTTGAACATTTTGCACTGCACCATTTTGATTCTGTTTTTCCTTGCGCAGTGGAAGACTGATGTCATCACATTATGCACCCAATTCCCTTAACCTTTTTCACTTTAGTCCATGATTGCTTTCATTTGGACTACTTCCTGAGTAAGATATTCCTAAGTACTTTGTCATGTATGTAGGGATGGCTGACTCTGTCTCGGTGCAAGGCCTGGGGTCTGTGTGCGTTTTTAACTAACTTTTACATGGGCATTTACTAACCTTTGTATTTAAAATCAGACTTCGCTTCTCACACATGCTGCACCTCCATTGGCAGGGGTAGACAAGCTAGTATCGCGTGTGAATATGTTGACCTCCAGTTTCAATGTATGGAAGGTTTTACTTGTACAGTAGAGCCTCAGTTATGAAAAGCTTTACACACTGACCAGTGAACCACACATCTCATTTAGTCATTTTGCAAAAGTATGCAATCAGATAACAGCAGAGACGAAAAAAAGGCAAATACAATACTGTAATAAACACAAACTATTAAAAAAGAAAGCAGCATTTCTTCTGCATAGTAAAGTTTACAAGCTATGTTAAAGTCAATGTTCAGTTGTAAACTTTTGAAAGAACACCACACTTTGTTCAAAGTTATGAATCTCCATTCCTGAGGTGTTTGCAACTCTGAGGTTCTACTGTATATGAATTTACATTCAAAACATTCTGTATTAAAAACATAAGGTTGCAAAGACAAACTCTTCAAGCTGTAAAATGCTAGAATTAAGACTATGATCTTCACTCAGGTCCCTTGAGCATAAGCACACTATACAGGTCCAACATCACTTAGGAAGGCTGTGACAGTCCATAATAAAACCCAGTCTTTACTGGATTCCGGTCCAGTGCCTTAAACACAAAAGAAAGTCCTGTCTCTTCCCCCTCCCCCGCCCCACCAAGCATCTGTCTTTGTCTATGGTGTGCCCTAAATGAAGCACAGGTCTTGGAGAGCCGATAGTCTGATACCCTCTTTAAGGCTCTACCATTATGGGTACAAGAGAGCTAAATTTTAAGATTTCATGGCAATCTTTTTGATACTTACTTACTTACTTGACTTTTCAACATTAATGATCTTCTAACATTAGTGTTGGTGTTGGTTTTGTTTATGTACAGCTTCCTGGGTTATCCACAATAAACCTGTGAGGGTTTGGGGATCCTACAGGAATCTGTAATTGATCAATAGAAAATGACCATACAGGAATCTGTAATTGATCAATAGAAAATGACCAATGGCCTTGAAGAAAATGTAAAATCATCACTGATAAAGTTTTCAGTTCTCTCAAACCTTGGCAAAGTGGTAAATAATGAAGAGGACAGGTCATTAATACAGAGCGCTTTGGAATGCGAAGTAAGCAAACATAATAAAAAAAAAAGTATTTGGCTAAACGTATACATCAAAGAATATAGAATGTAGGGCATATTTACAGAATGGAGAATTCTAACCTGGAAAACAGTGATTCTGCAAAGGACTGGGGGTGGGGGTGGAGTCATGGTGGATAATCAGCTGAACATGAGCTCCCAATGTGACGCTATGGGCAAAAGAGCTAAATGTGATCCTTGAATGTACAAATGGGAGAATCTCAATTAAGAGTAGGTGAGGTGATTTCACCTCCATATTTGGCTCTGGTGATACCGCTGCTGGAATGCTACATTCATTTCTGATGTCCAGTTCAATGAGGATTTTGATAAATTGAGGAGGATTCAGGGAAGAGCCACGAAAATGATCAAATAACTAGAAAACCTGCTTTATTGCGAAATTCAAGGATTCAATCTACTTTAGAGTGAAAAAGTAGATAAACCCATGTAGAGAACATATTTAATAATGGGCTCTTCAGTCTAACAGCGAAAGGTGTAACATGATCCAATAGATGGAAGCTTGAAGCTAGCAAAATGCAGACTAGAAATGCAGCATAATCTTTAAATAGAGAGAGCAATTAACCATTGGCATGATTTACCAATGGTTGTGGATTTTTTTCATCAGTGGCAATTTTTAAGTCAAGATGGAAAAGTTTTTCCAAAAGATGTGTTTTAGGAATTATTTTGCAGAAAGGTCTATGAGCCTGAATTATACAGGAAGTCAGACAAGGTGATCTCAAGAGTCCCTTCTGGCTTTGGCATTTATGAAACTGGGGTGGGGGGAGGAAACGGAGGCAGAAATCCCATTGAGCACAGATAATAGGGTTTGAAGCCAGGACCTTTAGATCTCTCTTTGAACTACAGAGTAACTGGTAGCAGCGGTAGTAGGTTGTTTTTCTGTGTGGACCAACCACTAGAGCAGTGGTTTTCAAATTTAGGGTTCGGACCCAGTACTGGGTTGCAGACCCACAGGCCCTGGGTCATAGCCCTGTTGCCGCCGCCAAATGACTGGAATATGTTGCTCCAAGATGTAATTGTTGGGTTGTGGGCATAAAAGACTTTTTTTCAGCTGGGTCCTGGAGAAAAAAGTTTGAAAATCACTGCATTAGAGGACAGAGTGACACATTCTTTGCTAGAGGCTTGTTTGCTGAATATTAGAGAAATGTTGGAAATCCAGAATCTTTTGTTCTGCTTCTGACTTGGAAGTGGAGCAGAGTGATTAGGGTACAGGTAGCACAACCACACGTGAAACTGGCACTTTCACTGAGCCCCCCTGAATTTCTAAATAAATGAGATATGGATGAGTTATATCAGAGATCTACGGTCAGATTCTAGCTCCTGCTGATGACCTCTTGTGTTATTCCAGCAGCGTACAGATTCTGTAAAGAGGCTTGACCAGCCGCCATGGGGATTTCACCTGTGTGAGGCCAGAACGAGGCTCTGTGCCTCTCCCCTCACAGTTCCCATCATAGGGGCCTATCAGTGATGGGATATGGTATGTCAGGACAGTGGCTGGGGCAAAGGTGGTGGTAATTTAGAGCACTCTGGTTCTGATGCAATGGGAGAATTTGACGCATCTTCCCAGGGAGTCAGCCAGCTCTGCTAGTCAGCCTGAGGGTACAAAAAAAAGGGGAATCTTCAGTAATGTGTGCCTCACTTTCCCTCTTTACTTTGCATTGCTACCCAGTTGGTGCAAAAGTGTTAAGACTCCTAAAACTGCATGTGAGAGAGAGCGTTGGGTGTGTGGCTGGCTGGCTGGCTATGTGTTCGTCTCCTCCTTGTCTGGGTGGAATGAATGGGTCATTAAGGAACTGATTGGAATCTACCCATAACAGAGGGCCCAGAGAGAGGGTAGGGGCTCCATGCACCGAACAATCTATACTCAACCATGGGGAAACTTCAGCAAGTGGCTTGTGATCTTTGCATGGTCCTGCCTGGAGAACAAAGGCCTGAGATGTGACAGCAAAGTGTGGGCTTCTGGAAGAGACTGGCAGCCCTCCTTTGGGACTAAGGCAAAAGAAACAGGGCCTAAAATGGAGTTCACTGCAGCTTGGCTGGTGGATTTCTCTGGCCTGGCCAGATGGACTAGGTTTTAGCACTGAGGGAGAGTCACAGAGAGCATTGCGACTTGAAGGGGTATAGTACTGACTGATTAGATTCAGTATAAGGAGCCATAGAGACTAGCTGGGATCACCCAATGCCCCAAAGCCCAGTCTTGGAGGCCATGGGTCTGTTTCCATGGAATTGTGTGTGTGTGTGTGTGGGGGGGGTGTTGAACTGAAGGGGCTTGAGGCCTGGCACACTAAAGGGGTTGCTCCCAAGGAAGTAGTTACAGGCTGAGGAGTAGACCTGACCCAGTGGATCTGTGACAGAGTTGAAGTTTCTCCTGCCTCAGGAGAGTGCTGTAATTTTTGACAATCCTCATATGGTCCACAGGAAGGAAGCGTGAACTCTTTGTCCTCCCCCAAAGTGTGTAGCTGCATGAGGATGAGCCACAAATTAGCCCTTTCAAAAAGTGTAGCTTTACCCTGTAGGTATTTGAGGGAGTGTTTTCCTGTGTGTCAAGAATGGGTACATAACCCCATGAGCAACCAACTATCCTAGAGATAAAATAACTTCCCCCTCCCAAGTGCTGAATCCTCTGAATTTTCTCAATGGATTGGCATGAAGCTGTTCAGCCCAGATGTTTGTGTAATTCCGATGCATTAGGAGATGCATCGTATTTTGGCCAAGTGTTAACATGCTGAACTATAATATAAAACATGTAAGGATTCTGGCTTCTGGAATTATTATAAGGTTTATTATTGCACCAGCTATTGTTCCTCATTCAGTGTCTGTTAATTGTTTTAGTGCACTTTAAAGCAAAAATACTGTTTCTGTTACAGAAATATTTTATAGTACACTCACGCTATGTCTATACTTACAAGTTTACAGTGGCGCAACTGTACCAATACAGCTGTACCGCTGTAAGAGTGCTTGTGTCGCTGTTATGCTAATGGGAGAGAGCTCTTATCAACGTAACAAAACCAACTCATTGGCGGTTGGTAGCTATGTTGATGGGAGAGCATCTCTGGCCAACATGGTGCTGTGCAAACAAGCACTTAGACTGGCAAAACTATGTTGCTCGTGTTTTTTATTCTCTCCCCCTGCCTCCCTCCCTCCCCCCCCACACACACGCACCACACACCCTACCAACATAAATTTTGCCAACCTAAGTGCTGGTTAGATGTCGCTTAAGGCTATATCTACACTGCAAGTAGACCCGTGATTGGCCCATGCCAGGTGGCTTGAGATTGTGCTAGAGGACTGTTTTAATTAGTCATGCTCTGGCTGATGCATGGGTTCTAGAAACCTGTCAGATGGGAGGATCTCAGAGGTGGGCTCCAGTCTGAGCCTGAAGTCTATACTCTAATTTAAGAGCCACCCCCTTTAGCCCAAATTCCGTGAGCCTGAGTCAGCTGGCATGGGCTGACTGCAGATTTTTAATTACAGTGCAGACATACCTTCAGATCCCCACTAAGACTTACGTGAAATTCTTGTGAAAAGAGAAACGAAGCTAGTTTTGAACCTGAATCTTTCACTAAAAGCAAGCATTGTGCCAATAAGCCGCAGATGGACACCACATGAGCAGGCGAAAACACGATGGTGAGACATTTGATGACAACTTGGTGTCCAGAATACATTTCATTCACTGCAGTGTTCGTATGTGCATCTGTTACAGATTTAAGTATTTTAGAGGTAGTTTTAAAGATATTTAAGTAGGTGCAATATCTATATTTAAAGGATTTAACAAAAGGAAAGGATGGTAGGGGAACTATGGCACAAAAAGATGGAAGAATGTGTTATTGAGAAGGCAAAATAGAAATGGATAATTGATACAACATTTTGAACTTAAATACAATAAAGCATTGTATAAGAGTTGATTTTATAAAACCTATTTTTACAGTCGTATAACTCTGGTTAAAAGAAAATATTAGCTTGCATCCTCACAGATAAGTTTTTTGTATTTCTTCAAAAGTTGTTAACCTGACATACTCCTAAATCAATGAAATTACCACAGATACAGTTCAAAACTCTGAACTTTACAGTACACTATCATAGCATAGAAGGTGACTGGATTATGCCTCATGGGCCTGATCAAAGCCCGTAGAAGTAAATGGAAAAACTTTCATTGGCCAACTTCATTGGACTTGGGGTAAGGCCTCAGTTTGGAATAGAGGTTGTATGAAAACATACAAAACAAATATAGTTTTGTTATTTTGTCTGGAAATAAATATTAGAATGTCTATTAGTTCCATATGGTCTTGTAATATTCCTTTTTAACAAAAGGAGGTGAATCCTATAGCTTTCCTTGTCCTCTGTAAACAAGCAAATGTTAATAGGTTTAGATTTTGTATGTAAACCAAAGCTGTATTTGGTGCCATCTATTATATTGCACCAGTCAGAACCATGATAAAATAGGTCATGGAGGGTTTGTTTCATTTCTAAAAGATGGATTCCTTTGGCAACTAATTTCCTTCATGCCAAATGCAAGACGCAGATATTTGCTGCATTTGTACAATAGCTTGCCATTAGATTACTTCCTAACTGTTTCAACTCATTTGTTTTTTAATTTTAAATATTATGGAATTTTAAATTAGATGAGAAAATTACACTTTAAAAATGCAGTTTTTCCTCTAATTTGCTAGACCCTAATGCCAGACCTCACATTACTCACTGATAACTCAAACCATTCCATGTAGTTGAGTAGGATTCAGTACTTAGTTAACTATTTGAGAAAAGTTGATGACATTTTTCTCTAAAACAAAGAATTAAAATGTAGTTAAGAAAAACATTTTAATTTTTTTATATATAGCAAATTGCTCTGTATATTTTTCCCAAAGGTTCTTCTAGGAACCTTTCCAAATGTTAATGTCAAATGCGTATTATTCTTTGTCATCTGTCACAGTATGTTTTTCCTGTAAGATTATAAATGAACTTGTTTAACCATTTGTGATAGGTACCCAGGCAGGCCAATGAAGGGTTAAGGAGCTGCCTTGCCAACCTACAAGAGATGCATAGAAGGGAAGAGGCATGAAAAGAAGGCAAAAATACTTACTTGGGAGCAGGGCAGCAACTCGCAGCTCTTGAGAAGAGAGCTAAGGGAATGCAGGACTTTTCCCTACCACTACTGAAAGATCCCTCCCTGAGGGAAGGGAGGACTTGCTTCAGATAAACCATGAGAGGGGAGACATTCCCTCTGCCCTCCACGATATGAACTAAGTTTGTTTGAATTAATTACCCATTTTGTTTATGCATTACTCTAGCAGGTGACAGATTTGGAACTGATCTGGCCAAGGGCCAAGCAACAGGAGGACGCAGCAGTTGCCATCAAAGAGCAGGGCCTACCACACCACACATGGCCACAAGGAGGTGCCAACTAGTGACACCCGACACACTATCTTGCCTTGGATGGAGAAATTTGGGCAATAGTAGGGTGGTAGGAAGTGGCCCAGGGAGGAGAGCCTTAAGGCGTCCCAGGCTGTCAGACCTTTCATAGACTTCATAGGGACCTGGGCTGAATCCAAGTGGCATGGGAGTGCTTGGGATCCCCCACCAAATCCATCTCTCTGCAGGTTGAAGGGCCTAAACTCTGACCCATACACAACATGCCCCAAGAGCGAAGACATCACGCTATTCCTTTAATTAAGAAGTTGGCAGATGCAGCCATGAACATTCAGATCTTTCTGAACACAAAACTTTTCACCAATCCACACACTAGGTATTATAATAACTTTTTGTGTTAAGCCACTGGAAGTTTGACATCAATCCTAAAATGTATCTTGCAAGCAATGCCCTGACAACACAGGCTAGGAAGACTGTTTCCACTCTAATACTTCTTGTGTAACATAGGCTAGAGTACAGAAGTCTTCTATGCACTTTTTAGAACACATAGGTCTCATATATGAAAATCTCTTAAATTCTGACCTAAAGAAGCCTTTCCATGTAGGCTTGATATTGCAGTTCTGGAATTGCTGCTGGCTGTTGAACAGTGTAGTGTGGTAAGGGGCACTCTAGATACCACTGTTGTAGAGTTTGTATTCACTGATGGTGGAAAATTTGCTGCCATCAGATCAATCGGGAAGTTGATTGCTAAAGACCCAGCTCCTCAAGTAGCATAGCGCTGAGTTGATGGGAGGGCATTTCCTATCGACTCAGCACGCTGAAGACACCACAGTGTTAGGCGGCCAAAGGGAGATACATAAATTATTTAAAATAACTTGCGTATCTCCCTTTGACTGCTGCCAAAATCCCCCTAGAGTGCAAAACAAGGCTTGGTATTTCCAGAAATAAGGTGGATCAGTGCATTCACGGTGAACTTTCTATGATGTTATAGTGAATCAGTATTTCAGTCCTGCATTCTTTTCCACCATAAGTGTCACGAGCAAATATTAGAGTTTCATTAAAAAGAAAGTCCATGTGACTTTGGTAGTAAATATAACATTGTGACAAATGCTGTCTTTGTTTCAAATAAAATCCCAAAATATAAATGACAGCTTCAAAATTATAAATATCACCATGATTTAACTAACACTGAACCCCCTTTAATCTTCTCCACTGCACAGACATTTTCTTTACTACCTGTTGTATGAATAGATAAAGCCCTGACCTGAAAAGAACACTTTATTATCCAGTTTCGACAATTGCATTTTGCAGGGTTACTCCCTTCTGGTATAGTTCCCACTAAGATTGTGTCTAACTAGCTCTTAATAACTCCAAAGATATATCAGCTATGTTGGTTTTTTTCCAGGGTTCAATGGACTCCACTAAGAGAGCTTTCCTGATGTCTAGCTTAAACTTTTTATCTTATTTGTATTTATATATGATTAAAGAAACACTAAAAATTCTACTTTGTGTGGCAACAGAGGCATTGGGAAAACTCCTGCCTAGAAAAGAACAGCTCAGGCAGTTGTGGCTGGAATTAGTGGTAGTTGGGGGACGATGATTTACTGTGATTTCAAGGATCTGCTATTTCGCAATGTCGGAAAAGGAATGAATCATCTCAGCTAATACTCATGCTATTGCTTGGTATGTGTATAGTACCAAATCCTTTCTCAAAATTCTCCCTCACCATTTCTCTTACAAGAAAAATAGCACTATTCAATACTTCAGAGTATATTAAAGTATAAGATCAAAGTTGTCTATAAATACAAAATCTCCTGAGGCTTGTTGACATGGATTTGTTCTTCACCAGGCTCTCTTCCACTTCATCAGTTGCCACTGAAGAGCCACATCTTTGGGGCCAGATCTAATACCTATTGAAGCCAGTGATAAGAATCTCATTAAGTTCAGTAGGCCTTGGACCAGGCTCTTACTGTTGAATGTGGTGAAATTTCTTGTTCAATGAGCCACCTTTTTCTCATCATTAATGGCAAAGGAAGGAAATGGTAACTTCTTTTTAAAATTGCACTGAAGGGATTGAATTTTTGGTACAAAAAGTCTTCAAAAGAAATACACACCACATTTTTCTCTATCTTTAAAAAAACAAACTCACTCCTAGTCTTACTGGTCAATCCTGTAGTTATCCAGTCATGTCATATTGTTAATGGCATTGACTTCAGACTGAAAATATATAAATGTACACAGTGGTAACTGAATGAAATGAAAAATTATCTACCCAGGGATAACTGAGGATCACTTGTAGGAGTGAACTTTAGTACCGAATGTTTTGTTGATGATTCTTCTTATAAACTATTGATTTTATTTCTATTATTCCCAAACTTCAGGTAGTTACATGTTTGCTGTCTATATGATGTTTTAGCACTTGTTAGTATTTCTAGCAACAGTAGTGGTGGCCATTTTTGAGAGTCCAAGATTAGTTTTTGATTAACTAGCAGTACTATTAGATCAGCTGTAGAATGTTAAAGCTAGCAAAAATATTATTCCATTGTGATAAACAGCTATCACAGGATTTTTTTGTCCCAAGTTCCTTTAGAGAAGTAGGATTATAAAATATTTCTTATTAGAGGTGGGAGTAAATGTCAAAGGCCCTCCATCTAACCAGTTTTATTTCTCCCAGGTGTTCTAAGAAAAGAGACTGATTTGATACAGTATCCTGCCCTTTGCAAATCTATACTGCACTTTTCCAGAGTTTTCTTAACTTAAAATAATGTATTGGAACGGATTTATTGTGGGATTTTATGATTTTTCAGCTCTTGTTTGTGCATCACTTCATTTCCCCCATCCCTGTTCTGGTATCCTTGGGGATTGCTGTAGATTTATTGGCAGGGTGCCCATCCTCAAAGAAAAATCTACAGCTTGATCCTGCCAATACTTCTTCCTCAACACCTCTGAGAACTGCCCTTGTTCTTTCTCTCATCACAGATAAAGCTCTTGTTCAGGTTCTCATTACATCCCACGTTGGCAATTACAGCATCCTTCTCCCTGATCCTCCCGTCTTCCCCCATACACACTCACAGTTGTGCCTCCCACCTCCCCTAATCCATAAAAAAATCACAAAAACACACCTTCCCTAAACCATACAAAATGCAGCTACTAAAGTTCTCTCCCTTGCCCATGAATTTGATCATGTCCCTTTCCTCTTTGAATCCCTTCACTTAGCTGTTATCATTTAAGCCTGATGCCACCATCTTCAAAGCTTGACATAATCTCCTACTTCTTACTTGTACTCCCTTGTTAAGCTTCACCTTGCTCCATCCCTCCATTCCATTGGTGCCGCCATCGTTGTTCACCTGTTTGTAAATTCTCTTCTACATGATCTCTTGTGCATTTTGTAGCCTTCCAGAGCTCATATGCGAGGCCCTCGCTCTATCTACACACAAGTCCCTTTTAAAGACTCACTTCCACTATGCTGTTTGCAGTGAAGCAAGTTGACTTGTGTATAAATTGCTTATTATTGTTCCCCTGCCTCTAATCTCTCTGCTTCTTTCTGTCCTTCATCAGCAACTCCGTTGTGAGCAATTTCCAAATGTCTGGAAAGTGCCAGATGTATCATAAGCACTGCTATGAAATAATAATGATCCAGCTCATGGGTAGTCCTATTCAGTTCAGTGGAATTAATTATGTGAAATGCTACCTACATACTGAAGTGTTTGCAAGATCCAAAAATAAGGACTTGTTTTGGCTCAACTAAAATCTTGCCTCTTTTTTATTGCTCTCTTCACTTTCTTTATGATTTTGCAAGTGCACCAAATCCCTCCAGACTTATTCACTGTTGCTCTGTATATAAAAATGAGCTGAGATCTGCAAGTGTTTTTATGATGGCACGAAAGAGTGCTTTAGGCAACTTAAGTTTGAGAGACAGTATGTAGTTTTGTTAAAACACACACTACTTAAAGTGGAATGGCAAAATGTAACAAGTCAACTAAAATCTAGCCTGTTCCTGTGAATTCCACAGACTGGGGAGCTGATATCAGACACAGATGTTTTAAACTTCAGAGTTTATCATGCTGGTTGGCAATAAATGGATATATTTAAAAAGTAATTAAGGGATTTGAGGCCCTTTAAGAGATTTCAATTGTACTAGTGGTCATCCACCTAATGTGGCACCAGACTATATCTGATCTCTCCAATTTATCTAATTCAATTAAATGCTACTCACTGATTTTTTTGGGAAGTGGTGTGTTCATAAACATCAAAAAGTAAATTCTGCAGCTCTGAATACTGTGTAAATATAATTGATTGTACGTGAGCATCACATATGAAGAGGATGCTCCCAAATGGGCATAATTAATCGATGCTTGTTTGTTTAGCAGTCAGGATATATCAGTTAATTTTCAGTTGTGTACTTATTAAATATGGATAATCTCTAACATTTTCTGTGGTGCAGAAAACACATTCCACTTCTAATCAAGAGAAAACACCCATCAATTTATAGCAAACTCTTTTGTTCTTATTACTCATGTGCAACAATGTTCAATTAACTAGGTGATGTTCCAGTGAGGTATCCGTGTTAGTCTGGATACAGCAAAAACAACAAAAATCCCATGGCACCTTAAAGACTAACAAACTTCTTCAGGCATAAGCTTTTGTTGGCTGAAACCCACTTTGTCAGATGCACCAGGCGCCATATGTTCACTTCCTCCTAAGCCTAGTTTTATGCTGCTGACAATGCCAGAGGCTTGACTGAAACATGCTGTCGCCCTACTGAGTGGAATTCACTGGTACTGGAAATCATTGAAAGAAATGAGACTGGATTTTTAAAAGATCACTGTAGTTTAATAACCACTAAAAACAGCAGTAGCTGAGTAAACTAAGATGAAAGGATAGTCAAGTTGCTCATCTCACGGTGTAAGGCTGGCTGATTCTCTCTCTCTCTCGGATCTTGTTTGCAGAGCCTCTTTCCCCACGCCCCACCCCTGCAGAAGTATGCTCCAGAATCCAAGCATTCACTAAAAAACTGCCTGAAGCTCTCATGGTGGCTAACGAGAACCTTGAAAACGTGAACAAAGTGTGAGCCAAGGGAGCTCTTGTTTTCCTGTGTCTGGAAACAGCCTTGGATAAGTGTTAGTTCTCCGTCAAGACGTGTCCCTGTGGATGCTCCACCGTGGGTCGATGCACCTTCACGGCTCAGATCGGAGTCTCCTAAAGCAGTTCTCATCCAGGTTGTGCACGCAGTGACAGGCTGTCTCGTGCTGTTGTTAGCACCTTGTCAGCGTGTGCACAGCCCGACCCCCCCCCTCAGTTGTCTCTCACCATCCGCAGTGACGGATGGAGTTCTCTCCTCTCTCTCGTTCTCACTGACTTACCTCAGCCACCTCAAATCCTTTCCTTTTATTTTAAAACCTATTTCTATTATAATTATTATTTTCTTTTATTTTTCCTTTCCCAAAGCGCGCACAAAAAAGAAAAAAGCCAGCAGCGGCCATGGCAATGCCAGGCTTCCCCGGCTTCAAATGGTGCGAGTCCTGTCAGGACGCCATCCCCGCATCCAATGGGCACTCCACTTGTATCAAATGCCTGGGTGAGGGGCACATCGCCCAAAAGTGCTCCCACTGTCAGAATTTTGAGCTCTAGAGCCCATAATGACAGGGACCTCTGCTTGAAACTGTTACTAATGGAGAGGTCCCTTCATCTGGCGTCTGACCCGGGGCAGCCAGCCCCCTCTCAATCTCATAACACTACCGAAAGGTCTTTGACACCCCCCCCCTCATTCGGGGTCAAGACGGACAACTTCTTCCTCACCTGCCCCTAAGCTGAGTAGCAATGAGGCTCCTAGTTCCTCAGCTACAATGGCAGCAAAAGCCCAGAAAAGGTCCACCTCCACAATTTCAGACCACAGGGCAAACATGAAGCAGTCTGAGGACTCCAATCTGAAAGTGCCAAAAGCAACAGACTCGGCACCAAGTACAACATTGAAATCCCCCGCACCGGGACAGTCAAAGGAGTTGGCACCTACACAGCAGCCGCCTCTAACGCACCATCTCCTTAAAACGTCTACTAATCCACCAGCTCTGAACACCACGGTGGCACCGACACCTCTCACCTGTACATTGCAAACCCTTCGGCACCAGATCCTCTTCAGAATCAAACAGCTCCCAGGAAATGCTCGGAAAAGAGAAAGCACTGTACCACTGCAGCAATTACCACCTCCTTTATCAAATTCAGATGATCTCACAGGAGAAGGGGATTTCAATCATGACTCATTATACCATGCTGCTACCAATGAGGGCACGTGATTACCAACTTGACTTAAGAGGCGTAAACAAGTTCATTTAAATACCAAAAGTTTAAAATGGTTACCCTTTCCACCATTATCCCCTCTCTCGAACACGGGGATTGGTTTACGGCCCTCGACTTCCAGGATGCCTACTTCCATGTCCCTATTCATCCAGCTCATAGAAAATACTTAAGATTTACAGTTTCTAATATACATTACCAATATACAGTTCTCCCTTTTGGTGTCTCCACAGCTCCAGGAGTATTTAGAAAAAATTTAGCCATCGTGGCAGCTCACCTGAGGAGAAACGAGGTAGCCAACTTTCCCTACCTTGACGATTGTTTAAGATCCACTTCACACGACAAGGCCTCAGAGGAACTAAGCTTCACGATCTCCCTATTTCAATATCTAGGCCTTCTTATAAATCCAAAGAAGTCAGTTCTAACCCCAACTCAGAATATCCACTTCATAGGAGCATGCCTAGACTCTATGCATGCGTGAGCTTTCCTACCAGACGAAAGAGTAACATCATTAGTAGACCTCACGAATATGCTTATTCACACAGCCACAGCAAGACAATGCATGCAATTACTGGGCCATATGGCCTCTACCACCTCTATAGTCAGGAATGCAAGACTCCACATGCGCCCACTCCAGCTCTGGTTTGCTATGGTATACAGACCAAAATACCACCGAATGGACAAGGCATTTTATATATCCGCAGAAATAAAATGATTCATGGCCTGGTGGCCAAACCCAAAAAATTTGACAAGTGGGATACCCTTCCTACAGCCATCCCCAACAATAACAATGACCACGGATGCTTCCCTCCTGGGATGGGGGCACATATGCAAAACAATATCACCCAAGGCAAATGGCTATCACACGAAATGACACTGCATATAAATATTTTAGAAATGCGAGCAGTGAGATATGCCTGCCGATACTTTCAAAAATCAATAAAAGACCACCATGTCAGGATCTTCACCGACAACACGACAGCTATGTACTACACAAACAGGCAGGGCGGAGTCTGATCCAAGTCCCTGTGTTTAGAATCAATGAAACTGTGGACATGGTGCATAGCCAACAATATCACCATCTCTGCATCCTACCTGCCTTTGGAAAACAAAACACTCTGGCGGACCTCCTCAATCACTCATTCACGAAATACCATGAATGGGAGCTACACCCAACTATTCTACCAAGTATATTCTTGCAATGGGGCTACACCTCTATAGACCTCTTTGCAACACTGAACAACCGCAAATGCCCACATTATTGCTTGAGGGCAGGTATTGGCATGGGGTCCCTTGGAGATGCCTTTACGATCTCATGGCAGGAACATCTCCTATACGCTTTTCCTCCCATTCCTTTGATTCCCAGAATATTACAAAAAATAAGAGCAGAATCGGTGACTGATAATGGTAGCCCCACCATGGCCCAGACAGCCCTGGTTTATCAACCTGAGGCGCATGTCTATCAGGCCACCAATTCCCCATCCCACATGACACAACCTACTCTCATAACACAATGGACAAATGATCCACCTGGACCTCGAAAGGCTGCACCTGACAGCCTGGTTCCTTGCTGGTTCCTTAAAGAGGAACTTCACTGTTCAGAATCAGTCCAACATATCCTTTTAAACAGCCAAAAACCATCCACCCATGAAACTTACCTGCAAAAATGGAAAAGATTCAGACACTGGTGCCTGCAGAACAATGTCCACCCTCTGGCAGCCCC
This sequence comes from Pelusios castaneus, assembly GCA_007922175.1. Taxonomy (NCBI): domain Eukaryota; kingdom Metazoa; phylum Chordata; order Testudines; family Pelomedusidae; genus Pelusios; species Pelusios castaneus. The sequence continues at coordinate 12,133,740 of ML685791.1, forward strand.
CATTACGGACATCTTGCAATATCTTTTTCTCCTAAAATCATCAGAGCTTTCCATCAGTGCCATCAAGGTACACCTTGCGGCCATCTTTGCGTTTAATGAATACCCAGGGTGTGAGTCCCCTTTCTCACACCCAATAGTTAAGAGATTTTAAAAGGGTATTCACAATTTATACCCAGAAATTTGCCCACCCACTCCGAACTGGGACCTCAATATAGTGCTCAAGTCCCTAACGAGGCCTCCCTTTGAACCAATGGCATCTTTCTCCCTCACCCATCTGTCTATGAAGGTCACATTTCTAGTCGCAATTACTTCTGCACGTAGAGTAAGTGAGCTCATAGCATTGATGGCAACTTCACCCTATAAAATATTCCACAACAACAAAATATCCCTACGGCCACATCCCAGCTTTTACCCAAAAGTCTCATCATCATTTCACCTAAACCAAACTATCCACTTACCTGTCTTCATGCCGAAACCTCACTCAAACTCACAAGAAGCTCTCCTACACATGTTGGACGTCCGCCGATCCATCACCTTCTACCTGCAAAGGACAAAAGAATTTAGAAGCTCAAACAGACTTTTCATATCCACTGCAAACAAAAACAAAGGTCAACCAATTTCAAAACAAAGACTCTCCAAGTTGATATCTGGCTGTAGATACACATGTTACAACTCCGCCCAAATAACACCACCAGATCACATACAATCCCATTCAACGAGGGCAGTATCCACTTCAACTGCCTTTCTCCATAACATGTCCATTATTGACATATGTAGGGCAGCTACGTGGTCCTCAGTCCACGCTTTCACAAAACATTATGCAATTGATCAGGCGTCCAAATCCAATGCAGCAGTGGGCTTATCCGTCCTATCTTCCCTTCAAGGACACCACTCCGAAGACCCTCCTCCAACGTGAGGGCATGGCTTGGGAATCACCCACGGTGGAGCATCCATGGGTACATGTCTCGAAGGAGAAAGGAAGGTTACCTACCTGATGCAGTAACTGGAGTTCTTCGAGATGAATGTCCCCGTGGATGCTCCACCATCCACCCTCCTCCCCTCTCTCTTTCGGAGTGCACACTCTTCCTGCCGTCTGACCGAGAGACAACTGAGGGGGGTCGGGCTGTGCACAGCCAACAACAGCGCAAGACAGCCTGTCACCGTGCGCACAGCCTGGACGAGCACTCCTTTAGGAGACTCCAATCTGAGCCGCAAAGATGCATCAACCCACAGTGGAGCATCCACGGGGACAGTCATCTCGAAGAACTCCAGTTACCGCATCAGATGGGTAACCTTCCTTTTCGCTATTCAGCATCCCTGTTTGTTAATTCATGTAACCTGACATTGGGGCTGCTTGTATCACATTGGGCTTTGGGCAGGGAAATAATCAATACTGTCTCCCTGTCCATAATTAAGTTCTCCCTGACATGTATTTGCAATATGGAGGCTGTAAAACACAGTATTCTCAAAATAAATAATACTGGTACTATTGTGATGAATATTGTATATGAAAGAATACTACTGTACTGTGTGTATTCTCATTACATTTTTTAAAAAACCCTCAATTTTTAATTGGAATGAATTATTACAAATCTTCTAGATTGCCACACGAGAATTCTACAAAATTCAGGAACCTTGCTACAGATCTTAGGTTCAGCTTCTCAGAGTAAATGTGACCTTGCCATGGAAGGCGAGGGGTTCAAAGTGGAATTTAGTCATTTGTAGAAAGTATTATATAGCTGACTAAAAGCTTGAAGGGTAAAGAAATAGGATTCCTTCCTGTGACACATCAAATGCTAGCCACAGTTACAGGAAAGCTATCAAACAAGGGAGCTGAACTAGATGGATAACATGGGTTACTAAGATGCAGGTGTTCATCACCTTTGAACAGGCCATTAGTTTTCACAAAAAGTTTGCTGAAATATTCGGTAGTCCAAAGCACATGGAGGTAGCATGTGTATCTTAATCCACGAAAAAAATCTTAAGGCAATGGGGAACCCATCATGGATTTATTAATTTGTTTTTGGTAAGGGCTCATATGGGAGAGGTATGATATATACCTCAGCTGTGAAACTAATGGAACTAGCTTTTCTTCAAGTTGAAAGAATACCACTCCCATTTCCCACAAATTGTTCATACCCTTCAAAGACTTGTGGACTGTAATCCTAGCCCACTGAGTCATTGTTTAGGCTATACAACTTAATTTTAAATTTTCCTTCATAAATCTTTTGTTGCTTCCCTCAAAATTCCATCTTATTTTAGCAGAGCTGCAGCTGGGAAGCTGTAAGTACTTGTGAAAATTGTAAATATCAATGAATAACTGATAAAATGTTCGAGATAAATAAGGGATTTCACCAGAGGGGGCCCTGTTGCATAAAAGATAGCTGTAATTCCGCTGCTGTTGGTCAAATTGAGAAATGTTATATAGTACTCACTGTAGCAGTAATCTTGAAATCTGAAGGAGTAACTACTTGTATGTCAAAGATCAGTTTGCATTTCAAAGAATAGGCAAGAATATAAATTAATAAGACACTGCAGTCACTACATTACAAGAGGTAAATAAAAAAAGCCATTATTCAATATATGACAGGCAACACCATGGGTCTAATCTTTAGCTGGTCTCAGCATAGCCACTAAAAGTTTTGCATATGCTACTGTTACATGGACACTGTCTACATCTATATGAGGACTGTCATGTACATTCACAAGTCAAGTATGAACATACTGAACTTAGATACAATTTTAGAATCTGATTTAGAATGGTGGTTCTCAATCTTTTTTCCATCACGACACACCTGACAGATGACAATTCCATGTGTCTTGCACTATAATCCACCAGTGGCGCTTGGGCTGGGAATGCTTGGGAGGCTGTGGAGTTTTGGAGGATGCAGCACCCCGAGACCTGAGTGGGGGCAGAGTCAAGCTAGTGCAGGCTGTCTGCCTGGCTTCATGAGGCCGGGTTTATTTTTGTGGGGCAGGCGGTGCCCACCCCTCTCAATCCAGGATCTCTGGGTTGCAGCCCCTAAGTCCCTTTACTCATCTGGCCCTGGCTGCTGCCTGTGTTGCACATCAAGAGCAGGCTCTTGAGGGCAGCAGAGAGCAGCGGGCAACAGGAGCCTCAAGCTGACCTGCCAATTTTCCATGACACACCTCTCAGCTCTTCACAACACACCTTTGTGTCCCGACACAGTAGTTGAGAACCGCTGATGTAGAATACGTGGTTGGTTGTGTCAGTGTGTTCTATGGCTGATTTTAAGAAATTCTAATTTCTCTAACATAGGAGAAGTAATATTAAATGGTTGGACACACAAGGTAAAACATTTGTGTATGTTTAACTATCACATGCTTCTTGAACACATTGAGGCCTGGAAAAGCATTTGCTTAATATAAAGCCGTGGAAATGTTTTAAATCAGGGAAATTCCTGTAGCATTTCAGTGTACAGTTTTTTATGGTGCCAACCTTATTTGTTTCGTCTGTTTCCATCATGATGTTGCATTTCCAAGATTGTGATAAAAAAGAGAACCTAACTAAGGAAAAATTAAGTTGACTTAAGACCTCATTTTAAGTTGACTTAAGGCTTAAGTCGACTTAACTTAAGCCAGTATGGACACTCTAAGTCGACTTATGAGAAAAGTCGACTTAGGACAGGGGAAAAAGGGAGCCCCTGCTCCCTTATCCCCAGCAAGCTGCTAGCGACTTGTCCTGGGGAGAGCCAGTCCCACGCGGGGATGGTTCTCCCCAAGACCGGCAAGCTGCTAGCGGCTCATCCAGGCCCCCTTCTCCCTGGAACCGCTCAGGTCCCAGGGAGAAGGTAGCACGGGGCTCCCTTCTGGCCAAAATCCCAGCGGTCTTGGCCAAAGGGAGCCCCGCAGCTCCTTTCTTCCAGGGACCCGAGCGGTCCCGGCCAGAAGGCAGCCCATGGCTCCCCTTTGCCTGGGACCCCTCCCCAGGTCCTGGTGAAAAGGGACCTGCAGCTTCCTTCTTGCTGGGACCCACGGCTCCCTTTTTGCTGGGACCCATGGAGGTCTCGGCCAGAAGGGAGCATGGGGCTGCCTTCTGCCCGAGACCATGCTCCAGCTGATAGGGAAACAGCTGATAGGGAAACCTTCTGGCCAGGACCATGGGGCTCCCCTCTCCCCGGGACCCCAGTGGTCCTGGCTAGAAGGGAACGCAGGGCTCCCTTCTCTCTGGGACCCGGTCAGTACCAGCCAGAAGGGAGCGCGGGGCTCCCCTCTGCCCGGGACCTGAGCAGTCCCGGCCAGAAGGGAGCCGAGCGGTCCGGGCCAGAAGGGAACTTGGTGCTACCTTCTCCCCCGGACCGCTCCGGGGCTTGCTGTCTCGGGGAGAGCCCCCCCTAGCCTGGGGAGCCGAGGCTCCAACGGAGCCTCGCCTCCCCCTTGACCTAACCAATCCACTTAAAGTCCACACAGGACTCAAGTTGACTTAAAGATGACCTTACTAAGTCGACTTAGAGAGTCTACACTTGATTCTCTAAGTTGACTTAATAAGATCGACCTAAATTCCTAAGTGTAGACATAGCCTAACAGTTCAAGGAACATGAGCTTTTGGGGGCTAGATGTCATTCTTGTTGTTCAAGACTGATTCCAAGAAATAGGATTTTCAGTGTGCCAAGTGACACAATTTTCCTTTGATTATGCAGGTAATTCTTAGTTTATGAAGATTTGGCTGAGTTGTACTTTTTATGGGTTTTGTTTTGACTTCAGGCTATACAGCATGTTATGCTACCCATTCGGCTCACACAGAGACCGAAAGAATACTCTTCTTTTTTTGTCAGCTTATTCAGCCAAAAGACACTCAGGCTACAACAGCTTGTCAGCTGCTAAGAGGCAACATGAATTTAATACAGCATTCTCCACGCACACCCTCCCCTACAAAACACAATGTATGTATTAATTGAATTGGGTCGAACCTCGTATTGAACATGACCAAGAGAGCACAGCGCTGATTTAGTATCTGCTAACTACAGAACAGACACCCTGTCTCTTAGTAATGATTGAGTATTGAAGAGGATCAAGGAGGAAATGAATATCTAAAGGATGTTGATCCTCAGTTTATATTTGCAGCTAAAGGAATGTGCCATTCATAATGCAGCTGTCTCTGGTGAGTTTCAGCAAACTATAAACACAGAAGTAGATGTACTCTCTTCCATAATGCTGTATGAAATTACTTATAACATGAATTAGTAGAAGAAAAGGCTGCAGAGCCTCCACATGGAGATATAAGAGCCCAAGTGCTATGATACCCCTGCAGTCTCTTCTAATCTTATTGGGTATGTCTACACTGGCAATTTAGATCGATTTAAGTAGCCTTAAGTCGACCTAAATTACTCCCTGTCCACACAGGGCTTTCATTAAGTTGACTTAAGAAATTCCTTAAGTCAATTTAATAAAAGCTTAAGTCGACTTAGTAAGAACCGCCAGTTAGGTCGACCCAAGCCTTAAGTCGACTCCTTAGGTCAACTTAAGCACAGTGTGGACATGGCTTAACCCTTAAGTTGACTTTATTAAGTTAACTTAAGGGCAGTTAGGTCGACTTACTAAGTCCCCGTTCAGGGTAACCACTTTAAGTTGACTTAATAAGGTAGACTTTAAGTCGACTTAATGTCAACCTTATTAAGTTAACTTAACAAAATTGACCTAACTTTTTCTAGTGTAGACATAGCCATTGATTCTATGATGCTGAAAGGAACAAAATCCTCAAAATACACCCAAGCAACAAACACATACGGTCCATATGGCATCATGGTCAGATGCAAAGTAAGAAGAATCATCCTCAGCTGGGCAACTAGAATAAACCTGCAGATTGAGCAGGACAAATAACCACTAAGAGCAGCGTCAACTTTCAGTGTATTGCTAATGACACAGAATAAGCACAACTGAGCTGGACACATCACATCAATAGAGAGAACCCTGGCTGTTGTGTTAGAGTGGAGAAGATGTGTGATTTATGTCCCTAACCTATGATCATTCTGTGCATCTTTAATATTTCCAGCAGGCCTATGATAGAGAACTAAGGTATCTGAGAGTCAAAACTCCAATTCTGATTGCTGGCATGAAATAGCCATTGCCATCCACTAGACTCTTGGAGGATGTGTGTTAGTCATTGCTATATGTGATTTCTGCTGGGGGACTTGCAGTCTTTCTCTCTTCTTTTCAGGAACCAAAACCACTGGTTTCTGCAACATCTTAACTTTTTGAAGGGCATGCTGCAGTATGTTTTCTTTTTCAGGCATTTTAGCATATCCAGCTACCTACTATATCATTTTATGCATGATGGCATAAATTAAGTGCATAGCAATTAGTCTCCAACAGACTATTCTGAATATCCTAGTGACAAAGATAAGAGCAGGAAGTGATGAAACGTAATTGTACAATAGCAAAAGTGGAACACAGTACAAATCTAGCCGCTTGTTCTTACAGCTCTAAAATTAGGGACAGGATACTATAAAAACATGTTGAAGTATTCTAACTTAATTTATATAGTGCTGGAAGAAATGCAGTTGTTTTAACTTCCCAGTCTTGGCTGCATGGATCTTCAAAGGTTGGCTACATTTTCAATCCTTATTACCCAGGGCAGCATGTGTGACTGAAAAGTTCTCTCTTGTGGCCAGACACTTTTGCAAGTCTGTCTCTTTCTGTTCTTCAAGGCATCTCTTTGTTTCTGCTGCCAAGCCTTCTGCCTTTCACTCACCAGGCAGTCTGCTGCTTGATTGCTAGACCTCCTTTCTTTATTCCAAGCATCTATTTTTTCCTGCTCTCTTTTCTGGTACTACTTTTTTCACTTCAAGGCACGTCTAGTCTTTTGTTTTCCACCTGCTCCCAGGCTTCTGTACTCTACCACACACCTTCACCTCCTTTTTGGGGGTAATACCCTCCATGTCTGTGTGCTTCCATGATAGTCAAGTTACTCATCTCCATGCTAGATTCTAAATGAGTTTCAAAGATTGTGTGTAACAGTCAGACTCAATTCTTCCAGAGAACCTTACCTAATATCTCATGAAACAAAAATCTTAAAGGATTCAGCTCCTTTCAAAGCAGGGAAGTGAAAATTGATTTGAAAACATTTTTACAATATTTACCTATCACTACTTAAAACTGCAGTCTGATTTCATATATATCAGGGATTACTACAAGTTGGTTTTCTTGGAATGGAAACTAATGAATTAATTTGGGCATAAAATGTTCTATATCATAAATATTCCATAATACAAGCTATATAGCTTTAGTCAGCTTTTCGGAAATAAGATTTTTTTTAAATTTAAAATTATAAAACCAAAACTTGTGAAACTTTTGAGGAATTGTCTACAAAGTCAGTAATATTTTGGGTTCTTTATATTCACCTACATAAATAGACTAAAGAACAGCACTGACACAACAGATTTTCCTGGGACTGATTCCAAGAAAAGGTGATGAAAAGTTTCTATCCAATCAGGAGTACTACTTCAGCGTGAAGCATTATTCATTTAATTTTTCATTAGCTCTTTTTACCTAACTACTACTAAGATAAACAGCTGGTATATGAAACATTCATTTATGCCACATCACTTGACGGTCCTAAATCTTCATGTCTTCAACACCACAATGGAATATAGATTTCTGGCCATTACTAAATGATAACAGCTACAGCATGACCACACTAAAAAGGGAAGTTCAAACTACACACTCCCAAATACTTAAAATCCTCCTTAATGTTGCGTCTCCGTCCGTATATCATAAGTGAGTGTTACTCATAAAGGGTTTGAACTCCCCAAGCATATGTGTCCACTTCCACTATTAAAGTGAATTCAGGTGCTTGGCATGACTATCTCCAGGCAGGCTTTCCATAAATAATTGATAGCAGCAGTCTTATTGCTCCGGTGTTCCATATCTGGATACTCATGTTGTGTTTATAATGCTTTCGTGGAAGTCACTAGCTAGCATAACGTGTGGTAGGGATCTCGTACTTTCTTATTAATGAGACCTATTTGCAGATTCTCTGAAAACTTTCCCATAATGAGCTTTTTTACACCTCTTATAACCTGAGAAATTCAAATGTAAACCACAGCTGAACAGCAGGGAGGGTGAGCAGTGCTGTCCCCACCATATATGTAAAATAGGCTGCTGCCTAGGGTGCCCGGCTTTAAGAGCACAAATGGATGTTTATTTAAAAACTGTTACCATTTTTCTCTATGTGGTGTGGGGGGAGAAATGTGCCAAAATCATAGTTGACCTAGGGCACCAAAAACCCTTTGGCCAGCCTTGAGGTTGAGGCAGGGGGGAGTTTGCTGCGTAGACAGCCATTCTAAAATAAACATTTCAAATATACTGGAGAAAGAGAAGATCACTTTACCATGAACTAATATGACTGTTGTGCGTGATAATGGGTAGTATAGTACACTTCAGAAAACAATGGAGGGATCGCTGGCTTGGCTGCACAAGCTGTTAAGTGGCTCAAGGCAGAAGTGCCATGATGGAAAACAAAAATGTATTACTCTGCCATTATGGGTAGCGCTGGCGAGGCAGCTCCGGGCTCCACTCTATTTTGCTCCACCACAAAATTGCCGTTCTAGTGAAGTGATGTAGCAAAATGAGACAATTTAACTAGTGATATTTGTAAGGCTGTTCCCCCTCCCCCCCAGGTAAAATCTTCATCTCACATTTTCACGTAATTGATATCTCACTGTGTTCAGTGTGGGTCAATATAGTCGTAATGCTACTTAAATCCCACTAATCCTGGGTGAGATGTGTGCTCTCTCACTCTATCCCCTACATGCTAGGTAAAAGGGAAACAATGCCATAAAGGGACCCGATAAGCCCTCCTTTGGACCAGGGAGGATTACTCCAATATAGGCCATGCAGAAGATGGCTGTTATGCTGCCTCACAAGAGTAACATAGGTAGTCCTGCCTGGGAACTGGAGGGGAGGGGCAGTGTCCTAACATATGGCTCTGTGGAGATTCCAAGAAGTGTTGAGACCCGCAGACGTGGGGAGGCTGCCAATACTTAGCCCTAGTCTACACTTGCTGCCGTTTTTTGGCAGCAGTTGATGGGAGATGTGCAAGGGATATAAAATGCCTTGCATATCTCCCGCTGACTTCTTAAATCCTCACCCCACACTACACTAAGCTGACCAGAAATGGCGCCCAGCTGGCGTAGTGTAAGTGCGGTTACGGAGCTGGTGTTCCAGCTCTGGTTCGGTTATCGATTGAGCGCATCTACACGGATGCCTCAATCAAAATCTGAAGGTTGCGCTGATGGCTGTCACTTTGCTGCCGTCAGTATAGACTTGCCCTTAAAAGCTACTGGGTTGTATAAGGTGCATAGGGAGCCAGTTCAGTATCAAGAGCAACCCAGTATAGGGAGGAGGCAAAGGTGGCTTACAGCCATCATAGGGTCTTTCCCCAGCTCTTGGAGGTGCAGCACAGAATCTCACTCCCTACTTTGAGAACCTGGGTAATACTTTATTGGTTCATAGACCTTCAGTTGGCCCTCTGCACAGGGATGAATTTCACCTAGTGTGCCAATTACATTGCCTAGATGCCTATTTATGTTATATTTATTTAAAGAGAAGAACCAGTTCCCTTCCACACACAAACACACACAAATACTTTTCCTAGCTGAAATTAAGATTTATAAATCTGAATAATACACTAATGTGAAAACAGAGAATTACATATACTATTAAAAAAAAAGTGAGACTTAAAATATCAGAGGAGCTAGCTGATATAAAATATATTAAAAGTTGGTAACATCGATATTTCTCATAAAATAACACTTGCTCTGATCTAAGCAAAACTGGAAGAAAACCCCTTGCTATTATCTGTTAGCTGCTGATTATCTTTTACATTAGTTTGACAGACTTCATCTCAATTAATTCTAGTTGGCAAAGTTAATTATTCTGGCTGATGAAGATGATCATTCCCACTACAAGATCCATCAATTAAATGAAATTATATCACTCATACCAATCAGGAGAAAGAGCATGATGCACTAAACAAGCACACAAACACTAACAAGATATTGACAGCTCTGACAGATAAAATATGTATTAAAAATATTAATGTTTTTAAAGCTTATAAAATTCTTTGAGTTTCTCAGATGGAAGGTGAAACATAGATGCAAAACACTTATTTGAAAAGATGGACAGAGCTTTGTAAATCTGTTTTGAGGTAGAGTGGGTCAGGGTGTGTGTGTGTAAAAGCAAAACATCTCTCTTCAGAAATAATCAGCAAATGGTGACAATGGCAGGAAAAGAGATGGAATCGGTGCCAGGTAGGACTCCCAGCACTCTCTCAGTTCACTCAGTGCTGTACTTTGGCAGGACTAGTTTCTGTTTCTTGTGAATGGCTACTAGCCTTTTGGAGTTCTGTTATGTCCAATAAGTTACTTTACAACAAGATAGTCTAGACTTAAACTTTGATCCTGCATCTGTTTGAAACCTGTGGGAGCTTTGTCAGTCATTCACTTCAATGGTTGCAGGATCATTTTCTAAGAGCTTTATTAATGGGGGGCTTGATCCTGTGCACACTTACACCTGTTAGTAACTTTTACTCATATTAGTAGTTCCACTGATGCCCCTATGGCCGAGCACAACACCTGAAAGTAAGTCTCACGCCCTAAGACAATAGAAAGGGTATAGCCCAGAAGTAGATTGCAATCTACTGGTTGGGGACCACTGAAGGGCAGTTGACATTGAAACCTATGAGCCTTGCACCATCTGCTGGTGAAAGGTTGGAGACCACTGGTCAATAGTCCAAGAACTATACAACTGATCAGAAGAGTTATGTAAACTGAGGTCTCTGCTAAATCTTCTTTCATTCATTTGAATTATCTAAAGGGATTAAAGGTGAAATTCCAACTGAGAATTCATTTCTGGTTTTGCCTGAAGCTTTCTGGTGTGGTCCCCCAAATGTCTGTATTTGTCAATGACAGGTGAAAGCATTATAGTCAAAGCATTCCCTTTGGACTGCATGACTTTTTGGGTAAAAAAAAGTGTTATTCCTGACATTATATGGCTGTTTTTAAATCTGGACTTTACCAAGATAAGGACTGATTAAGTAATCTTGCATCTTACTGAAATGAGTCACTTATGCGGGCAGTGCACATATCTTTTGTGTTTGAGAATACCAGGATATTTTTGCCCTGTCGCATTATTGGCTCTGAAAGTTCAACTTCAGACAAGACAAGTAGGAAAAAAATTGCAGTCCTGTGTAATTCTCTGAGAATAATGAAAAGACTAAAGGAGACTGAGAACAAGAATTAGTTTCCTGCATATTTATGACAAAACTGATGAGATACGAGACACAGATAAAGCCTTATGTAGAAATATTGTATACTTGGCACTTGAAAAAAATATTTGGAGTAGTGATACTATTCATAGATTTGAGTCGTATGTGGCAAATAATTTTTGCCTGAAAAAAGTGAAAAGAGAATTTTCACAAACATCTAAATGGTTTGATTCAACATCTCATTTCAAGTTGATATCATTTAAATGGAAATGTCCATTGGAAACATTTTTAAATGGTTCTCTTTGACTTACTTTTAGGTGTTGCACCTGGCTGTAAGTCTTCTGTGGGACTGCTCATGTTAGTAAAGGGAGAGCCAATAGTGATTGACAGGGAGATTCATGTAGTCAGAAAGACTGACAGGGAAGATGATCTTAGTTGATGTATTTTGAATGACAAAGGAAAGAAAGATGAGTGCTGAGATTGCCAAAGAATTATAAATATGAGGAATCAAGATAGCAGGCGATGAGGGCCTGAACAAGAAGAATACAGGATTTTGTTTAGAAAGAAAAGATCAGATTTTTAGAAGAATTACTGAGAAACAAAGAGAAAATATCAGTCTGTGGCCTTAAAATGGCTAGATTACCAAGAGAATTCTCCAGTGGCTCTTGCACACAGTGTGCTTATCAGATTGAAGACTCTGGCCTGGTGTCTATTGTAAAATGACCCTGTAAACCAGAATTCATGGTTTTGTATAATTTTATTTTAGAAATACTTTTTAAGAAAAGTGGTCTCTCTTTTGCAGGAGCAATTTACACCTGCACCACTTGTTCCTGCATTTTTGAATCTGCAGTTAAACTGTGGACCAAGTATGAACAGTGGCACATATAACTACCTACCTGGAAATAAATCAAGTGTTTAGACAGCCACATTCTAATATCTATACATGCAGTTCATTGCAGACATGAACCATACAGTGCATATTTTTAATGTAATTTTTTTGGTAGAAATCAGTGGTGTCCACAAATGCATTCTTCAGTTGAGATTTACTATTTCCAGAAGTAAGGCAGCCTATATAAAGAGAAGACTCTCAAATATACTGAACATCTAATGGAATCGATCAGATTTCTTTATCATTTGAGTAACCAACACATGACTTCAGCTGCAATTTGTCAGTCATAAATTATTTCATGAAGCTAAGTGTTGAAAAACCGAGATTTATAACGATATGGTAGCATCCTGCTTTGATTCACTTTTAGTAGTGTTTTTACCTGCTGATCCATGTAAAATGGGATGTTCACATCCAGCTGTCAGAAGGCTTATCTCTCAAACTGTGGTGACAGGTGCATCTTGTCACATAATGGTGTACATTTCAGTAGTTCATGACTGTGGTTCATCATTTGATGATGAGCATGGAGTATGAGTGACCCTTTCACTGCTGAGTAAAATCAGGTACACTCTGAAAGTAGGAAGTGGAATTTATTGCTGCTAACACATTTTTGCAGTTTAAGAGGTCAACAGACCTTGAGCTTCTGATATATTTCATGCCTTGTTTTTAATTTGTAAATACAGCAGATTTATGCTGTTATATTTACATGAACAAGATACCCAGTGTTATATCAAATATACTTTTTTCACTGAAAAGATGCGACAGCTCACAGATATTAATTCAACTGTTTACATGATAAAAAGGCAGCATTCAGTTACAAGATATTGTATTTGTGCTAAATGTAAGCTATATTTCACAGAACAGTATATTTTTGTATCCAGCATTTGTATTCTCTGCTACTGTGCTAAGTTATTCAGTAAACATAGGGTTTAGCCTCAACAGAGTACTCTGGATATGTATTCTTTGGAATAGCATAATTTACATCAGCATCATCTTAGACTAGCTAAATATAGACATCTGACTGTGCGCCCAAACCCACATGGCTTGTACAATGCAAACATCTATTAAATCCTATGAGAGTTTTGTGTGCTGAGGGAATGCAGGGTCTTTTATGTAAATGTTGATGTTAAGGAATCCTATTACTAAGTAAAAGCATGCCAAGATAAATAGGGAGCAGTGACCCAAACCAGAGAAAATAAAAAGCAACCTGAGTCCTTTCTCAGAACTTACACCAAATCTTCTCATGAGGTTTGGAAACTTCAGTTTACTTAAAACCAGACTCCAGGTTTATTCATTTTTTTCATGCAATGAATTACAAGCCATTTTCCAAGCTGCCTTGTAAAAGATTCTTTTCTGTGTGAAAGGTGCCTGAAGTGGTCTCCTTCGCAACCCTCTCTAGTCTCTGGAGGTTCTGGGCTGCCCTTTCCTACCATTTTAATTGTCAGATTAGAGAATTATGGTTAAATACTCTTTAAGAAACATAGTGGACTGATTGGGGTTAACAGTTTTTAAGATGCACAAAACAAATCTTTTAGGTCTCCTTTGCCAGTCTATAGTCTATATTCACCTTCACTTTTGATTCTAAGAAATTGCATCATCAGTTTTTTAATCAATGACTGCTGTGGTCACATGCACAAAGGAAGAGTAGTTTCCGCAGTATAAATACCCAGTCTATTTGTGAAGACACAACAGTATCTCAGCACAAATCTCACTGATCTGGGAGGTGGTGAACCAGTCCTCAGGGAGCCCTGACATTACAAGACTCCAGTACTTGCTCATGAATGTAGAAGCTTCTCTGAAGTTTCAATTGATAAAGAAAAGGCTTATGGACTTCAGTTTAGAACTGTGTCTTCAATCCTCCAAGAATAAGCTGTTGAAATGGCAATTCACAAAACTGTTGAAATAGGCTTTCAACACTTCTCTATCATCTGCTGCATATTGGAAAATTGCATGCGATCCCCCACCTGTTCTTGGGTACCAGCTAATGAGCTAATGTCACCTTACCAAAGCCAGAGAAAAGATCTGATGGATTAGAAAAGAGGAGCCTGTGAGGAATTTGAAGCTAAACCCTGCAAAGTACGGACCACCTCCAATGCTTTTAAAAACCCCAATCGCATGTCTCTTGTTGGAACTGTTTCATCAGGTCAGCTCCAGAGCAAGATTTTGATATGTGGTGCTAAGCAGCCCTGTTTACTCCTTCTCAGGCCATGTTTTTGCAAGAATATCTGACTGCACGAGCTAGCTATTGGGCACTAGAGAATCAGGCTAAATGATGAAGCATGAACTTCAGAGATTGTAACTGGAAGCACAATGTATCAGCCAAAATTAACTGCCAAATTCTGGCATTACAGCCCAAAGCAATGCAGCTGCAAGTAGTCAGACACATAATAAGACATCTCTGGTGCAAGAGACATTCTGCTCTCAGAGGGAAGGATGTGGAGCCATTTCAATGTGACACAAGGGTGGTACTTGCTGCTACTGCCTTCTGGAGTGAAGGTCATTATGCTCCTGAAGACAGCTGTATTCGTTGTTGAGAGCAGCATATACGTTGGCCAATTTGGTGTGGTGATTGTGGTGGGCCGGGTGGCATGTGTTCTTATTGATGATGTTATGCGTCCAACACAGATGTCTGTTTGGCTGCGTGCGTGAGTCTCTCTATGCGTGTTCCCTCAGGATTACCCCTGGCTTACATCTTTAAGTGGGGACTCCGTTAGCCCAGTGATCTAGAGCGTAGCTTGGATCTTAAGCAGGGACTGAGTTAGCCTGATGCTCCTAAGCCAAGGGGTTCCTTTGGTTAACACTGTGGGTTACCTTTAGCTCAGATCTTTAGTGAGAACTCAGTTAGCTCAGTGACCTTAAGCTTAGATGTGCCCTGTGTGCAAGAGGTAAATTGAAGCAACACTTACAATCGAAGAAATCAACACAACCACAGATCCTGGTAGAAACGAAGGTGCCAGGCTAGATTTTATTGCAACGTAGCACAATGGCAAACAATTTATTTCAACAGATTTGTTGGCAGCATTTGTACTCTCAATGCAATAGAACAGCTCAACTGATGGTGGAACTCTGACACCCTCTATGGCTGCATGAAATGTGGGCTTTTGGGCTCCTGCTTTTACACCCTGCTCAGACCTACTGACTCAATCCCCTTTGGGATACAAATTTACCTTGATTGGTTCATGCTCCCCTTTTCTGATGCCATGCATAAAACTGATAGGTCCACGCATCACTGGACATTTTCCATCCATCAAGGTGTCAGATTTAACTGAAAGATTACCTTTAGAGGTGGCCAGAACATTCCCTTCAGGTGTGACCAAAACATTACCTTCAGGTCTGACTGAAACATTGACTGAAACATTGCCTTTATCTCCTTGGTGCTAGGCCGACCCAACTCCTCCTATCTTTCAGGTACCGTTCCACTCTTGCTGTACCTGAGACTGACATCTTGTCAGTTTCTGTGATGTCAAACTAATCCTGTCAACTCGACCATTTATCCAACTTAGGCCTGCTGGTTTGATCTGTTTTGCTAGGCCTTAAGTGTCATTCCTGATAATTTCTACTTGTCTTTTTAATTTAACCTTTTACTTTCTCCTACAATGATGATATTCTTTTTGAGTGAACCCCACAAACTATGATCAGAGTGCATCTCCTAAGATTGTATCTGTATATTTTCTGCTGTATTTCAGCACTGTAGTTGGATCCCATCTGCATCCTCTCCTTCCATACATTGCAGCTTGCACGTTAATTGTCTTTTATGCACCCCAGGATTTGTGGGCATAGGTTGGATTTTCCCCAAAGTCATGAGATAAATTGCAGTACTTCTATGTTCTAATATCTAAGCACATATATGTAGAATAAAACATTAAATTTGAGTTAATGTAGCACAATATATAACTGCATCAGAAAAATTTGGAGAGCTGCATTAATTTTGATTAAAGTAATTGTCTTCTAATGCTAATATTTAACTCTGACATCATGCTTTTTAATTTTAGATCTCAGAGTATTTTACAAAGGAGGCCAGTATAACTTATTCTCTTTTTAAAGTTGAGGAAATTGAGGCACAAAAGTGAAGTGGCTTGCCAAAGATCACCCAAAAGATCAGTGAGAGAATTGGTAATGCAACCCAAGTCTCTAGAATCTCAGATCAGTGTGTTATCCACCAGGGTATATTGCACCACAGTGTAACTTACTTTCATCTGTTATTCATCTACTTACTTTACTTTCAATTTAATATACTTTCATCTGTTATTTTAAAAATAGTCTTGGAAAAAGTTGTATCTGGACATGTATTATTCCCACTAATGATAGATAGGACTTTAAAATTGAGTATTAAATCACTTTTGACATATGGACTCTATCTTGTTTTTCGGACTCCATCTTGATGCCTTCTTTATGGGACTTTGCCACCTTTTTTGTATGTTTCTGATGTCATATAATAACCTGCTCATAAATTGGTCCATTTTAACCCAGGGCTGGTACTCAGGCAGGACACCACCAACCCACAACTGCCCATATATTTTCATTAAATGTCCACTTATTGCCATCAGCAGTAGAGGCAACTTTTTGTCCCTTTTCTTTCCTGAATTACCAACTAACTTCCATAAAGCAGTTTTGAATGCATGGTTGGTGCATTTGATGAGATCTGAAGCTTGATGGTGTTCTGCCAAATGAAATCTTTGCTGGATGTTTAGGGCCTGGCAGAGATACCTCGTGACCAAGCTGATGAGTTGTGGTCTTGGTCAGAGTCAATCATTTTGGGAAGGCTGAACAAAGAAAAGGCCTGTTCTAGGAACACCCTGGTTGTGGTCATAGCAGTGTTTGTTACATGTGGGGTACATCTCTACACACCTTGTAAATGAATCAACCACTACCAATTCATAATCATTGCCATCCCCTATTTGTGACTGTGTCCCAATAAAGTCAATTTATAGCCATATCCATGGTTCCATGGCCCTTATATGCAACATTGGCCCTTTTATAATCCATCATTTTAAGCAATTTTTAATGCATGACTCTAAATCTTGAACCATGTTTGGCCACTACCCTACCATGGATAATCTTTTGAGGGTTTTCTCTTGATCAAAATGTCCCTGATCATGTGAGAGTACCACCAACTCTTCTCGTATACATGTTGATACCACCAATACTAGTGTATCATCGTTTAATATTCCTTTTTTTAAAATTGTAAGCACCATGACATCTTTATTTTTGTAACTTTCATGGCTTTCCTTGTTGTGTTGGCTTCCTCATAAATCCTTCCAATGGAAAAGGGTGACTTAATCTCTGTTGCATCCTCTCGAGGGAGCGGGCATTCATGATTCTTGCATTGAATGAGAAGTACATAAGATGCAATGACTAACTGGGTGGTTTTGTCTATTTCAGCATTACAGTTTATCATATTGAAAGTCCACCCTGCTAGATGAAAGTTCATCACCTGACCTTCACTGATCCAGCCAGACAAGATGTATTTAAATGGTATGATTGTAATACAGCTGGTACCACCCTATAAGATATCTCCAATAATTGGTCAGGTGAGAGCCAATACTTCTCTTTCATAAGGTGTAAAGCTTCTTTCCATTCACTTAATGTTCTGGAACTGTATGCCACTGGTTTTAACCTAAAACCAGTATTTTCAGACAGAATAGCAGTCAGACCTTGATTCATCATGGCAAGTTGTAAAACAGTTTCTCTTTCTTAAGGTATGCCAATGTGGGGGCAACTAACAGTGATTGTTTAAGTTTTAGGAATGTCGTCTTCTGTTTTTTCCCAATGCCATTCTACTCTTTTTCTTAGGAGCAGGTATAGCAGCTTTGCTATTTCAGCATACCCTTCCACAAAATCTCATGAAAACCTAATTAAATCATGAAATAACCTCAAGGTTGTTATGTTTTGGGGAGCTAGGAGTTTGCTAATAAGTTCAATGGCTCCAGCTCCATACATAGATAAGGAACTCATTGAGAAACCATTTAAACTTTAGTGGGATTATTATGAATCCAGTTGATTTCACTCTTGCAAATACCTCATTCAGCATTTTTAAGTTTTCTTGTCTTGCTGACATGAAATGTGTGAAATTATTTGACCTCTTTCCATGACTTCATCCCACATCAGAGTTACTTGAGGATGACAAAGGGATGGTGTGTTATGAAATTCATGGGAGCTCAGGTACAAGTTTATTGGCGATGATGAAAAGTAAACACAAACTTGTATCAGACAGATTAATAAAGGAATTAAAAAGAATGTTTTTGATAAATCTCATACACTAAACCATTTTGCTCCTAAAGCCACTGCTGCCATTTCTTCATGAAATATTTCAACTCCAGGAGCCAGTTTTGGGGTTAATTTATTGAACTCCCTCTACCACATGGTCTGGTCAGCCTTTAATACAGAATTTAATAAGAGTTACGACAACTGTGGGTCTCTATTAAAATTCCTTGTTTCTCCAAAAACTTGTCTTTTAAACTGTCTTCTGCCAGTTCTGGGTATCAATAATGCTACTGTGGTCAGGGTCTGGAATCTTTACAGCCTTTCTAGTCTTTGTAGTGAGAACTGCCAGGTGTTCCTTGAAAAATCCCATTACATCTTGGTCCCATTCAGGTAAGGTGAGTATCTTGGGGGAGTTTACAGTGACCACCCTATATACAATTGACATTGCATAGATCTCATCAATCTCTGATTCATTAAATATTAGGACTCTATTTGGTGAGTCCACTCTTGCTCCTTGGTTATCAGTCTTTATTTGGATTAGTTGATTCCTTTATGGCTGTGACCCTCTTTTTTTTGGCCAGGGTCTGGGAAACGCCTCTCGGTGAATTTCATGTTTCTTTCTCATGTACTCCTCTGTATCTTGGAGATAGCAGTTTTGAGTGTTCAAAGACCCCATCACCACCTTTAGGATAGGTATAAGTCTCTGGACCAGCACCTCCTGAAACTCAGGCATCTCACAAGATGTTGCACCAGCTGTCCAAAAAAGAACTTTCTTTCCTTCTATGTACTGTTCTGGTCTTTCACTAGTTCATGTCTCAGCATAGTATTTGCCAATTAAATTCATATTAGGGAAGTAAAATTTATACACCCCTTCATAAATGTTCATAGTATCATTGACACTAGTGACCTGCAAATTTCCAGGAAGTGAGCAGAAGTCATTGTTTGACATGCACTAATGAATTAGGGCAGCAATATTCTCCTTATTAATTATAGGCAACTTGCTCACCCTCATGATCTAATCCAGGGCACTTTCTCTGTTGAAGGGGCCCATGGTCTTCCCCATTGCCCTTCCCTGTCCAGGATATACAGTTTAATTTTGAAGCGGGTCTCTGCTGGTCTTGATGATCTACTGTAATTCATCATGATTGTGGTGATCAAGACAATAGATATCTCTGACCTCTTCCCCTCTTGGGAACCCTCAGAGTTTTTCCTCTGTTTCCTCATGCAGTGGGGCTGATGGCTGACCTTATCTCCTCACTTCCTTCTGGAAATTGGAATCATTTTCTGATTCCTCTCATTCTGAGTCACAGCTTGACTCCTGCCTTTTATCTACTCTCATGGAGAGGGGATCTTCTCGTGGCAGATGCCACCCCTTGTACTTGCCTCAGTTTCTTTTTAATTCAGTCTATTTTGCTGACACAAGCTGCATGACTAGCTTGTTCCTTCTGAGATTCTCTAATCTCAGACACCAGCTTGTGTACAGCTGCCTCAGCTTCCTCCTGTTTTGCAGGAAGTGTGCAGATTTCTTTCTCTTTTGCCCAATAAAACACTCAATTTTTAACCTAAACTTCTAGTCCATTTATCTGTGATGTCTGGCTCAACACCTTTGCAGCCAGTCATTCATTCTGTTTTGTTTTGTTAATTCATCTATCTTTTTTTTTTTCCTTCTGAGATAACAATTCCTTGCCCTGTACAACTACCTTACTCATTTTCCCATTACATTTATCTACTTCCTCGGCCAAATCATACAAGAATGCCTACTTCTTTGTTTTTTTCTGGAGGGACATGGTGGTACAGCCACAAATTCATCGAGCTTCCTGCATAAATCTTTATATGTGGTTTACCTGTAAATAATTAGTCTAACCACAGATTCTTGTTTTTCCCAAAATCATTCAGACAAAACTCAAGACAATCTTTATTTACTGTATTAGCAATGTCCATCTAGATGGTCCAAATCACTTCACTCCTCGTATTGTTAAGTGGATTGACAAATCCCTGGCAGGAATTACCATGCCAAAATCCTGGCACCACCTGAACTTTTGATTAGGATGGGCAATGCACTTACTTGGTTTACCACTCCAAATGACACCAAGAGAGCCCTGGCTAAGCTTCCTAACACTACTTCAGGGAAACTCCAACTTTGGTCAGCTGTTCTTTCATTCCCTCAGTTGTATGTGAGAGTCCCCGGCAGCCATCTTACCAATGTTTTCTGCTGCTCAAGAGTCAATGATTCTCAACCAGTGGCCTCTCCCAAGCTAAACCAGCAGTATGGTAGCTCTGGTTAGTAGAGCCCTACAGATCCATGGGTGTCCACTTCAGATCCACATGTAACTGTATCCGTGGGTGCGGCTATCCACAGCCCCATTGTTGTGGATTGGCTGCAGCTGCGGATTCTGTTTATATGTTCAATCCCTGCAGCTGCTGCTATGATCTGTGTCAGCAACACATAGGGGATCTAGGAAGCAAACCAGCCAGTCCCAGCTGAGCTCTGATTGTAGTCTGCCAGCCAATCAGTCTGTCACAACAGCCTGGGGTTTGGAGAGACACCACTCACTGTCAATCAGTTAGTATGCTGGCCTTTGATTGGCTCATTCCGCATACCTTCCCTACCTATTTCTTCATTTTTTTGTTTGCGACTCATATGCCATGCTATCAATCAGAGATTTCATTGGTGGCCAAGGAAATCTGATTGACAGCACAGCACACAAACTGCAAACAAGAAAAGGAAAAATGGGTAGGACCCATGTGGCGAATGAGCCAATCAAATGCTAAAATGCTGACTGTGAGCCCAAGCTTGCTTGTGGATGTGGTTCCGGATCCACATAAAACATGGCATGCAGATCGTGGATTGGATAAAGACTGACATTGGGCGGATGCGGTCCAGTTCCGGATCCACATATTTGTATCTGTACAGGTTAGACTTAATTCCTGCTGATATTCTATCCCTGTTCGGTCACTAACTATACTATTAACACTATGCTGAATATTTTCAAGCAACTCACTAAGTTAGTATAATACAGTACACAAGGTTGTTCTTTTCAAAATACAGCACAAAAGACCAACTCCCTCCCTTCACCCCCTCCCTCCTCCCCATTCAGCAAAATAGGCTGACTCAACTCAAGCAGTATACTGACCTTGGTTGGAATCTCTCTACCCACACAGTCAGCAGAAGGCATGTAACTTCACCAAGCAAAGTAACACTACATAAACACAAATTACTAAATCGGGTGTCCTGTTGAAGTCACCAAATTTTGAACCAATGAATCAGAGGGTTTTGAGAAAAGTTATGGTAAGAAAATATGTAAACAAAGTGTAGCTGTTAAACAATTTATTTATTGAATAATCAAAAATAAACTAGTTTTCAAGGTAAAATAGCTTGGAGGTTATGGTCTTGTGCAACTTAAAGCCTAGGCCTGCTACCAATAAAACCATGAGATATATAACATTAAACTATGTGCTTCACCATTTATCACACACAGGGGAGAATTGCACAAAATGGATCCCAAGGGTGAGAGAGCAGGAACTGAAGTGAGTTGCCAACAAGAACAAAAGAGCCACGCAGGAGAAACAGGAGCAGCAGGATATGATGGAAATGGTAAGTTGTCTTCTAATTTATAAATCAGATGTTCTTCAATATCACAGACATGTCTGTCATCCAAATGAACAGCTATGAGCTCAGTTCATTCTGCCCTTCTATAGTAAGTATCATATGACATCTTCCCACTGAAAACCTTCTTGCCATAGTTAGTTTAAAAAAAAAAAAAAAAGTCCCAGGAAGAAGGCACATCAAGATGGAGTCCACACGTTAAAAGTGCTTTGCCCAATCCCTGACTTAGAAGTCCTGTCCATCACTACAATTTAATTTGACTTTACTTATGAGGATGGACCAGACCCCAGCTAGTTAAAATCAGCGCTGCTCCTTTGACTTCAGTGGGAACTGTGACAATTTACACCATTTGAGGTTTTAGTCATACATTTCCAATATTTGCAACACTTTAAAATAGGCTCCTCGATTCTGGAAATAGCTTTTATTTTAAGATATCCAAACAAACATACTAATGCTACCCAATACTTTAAGTTCATATAAGAAAAGAAAAAGAAATCCAACCAACATTCTTATTTATACTGAATTATGATTAGCTATATCTTTTCCTTTTCCACTTCCCTACATTGTGTGAGGATACGCTGCACTGACAGATACCTATCCTACACACCAGCATCTAATCTGTAATATTTTCTTCTCCAGCAGGAAGCTACCGTATTTTTCGGACCATAAGACGCACCTGACCATAAGACGCACCCAGTTTTTAGAGCAGGAAAACAAGAAAAAAATATTCTGAACCAAATAGTACCAGTAAACTAAATAGAAGAGAAAAGGAAGGGAAGAGAAAGGAAGGCAAAGAAGAGAAAAGGAAGGGAAGAGAAAAAGAAAGAGAGAAGGAAAGAAGCAAATATGAGAGATGTTAAAGGGTCAAAGCGAATGCAGGCTTCTTCCTCTGGTAAACACCCAGTACCAGGGTGGGCCTCAATCCTTTGTTCAGTCTCAGAGGAATAGTTCCAGAGACATGTTTAATCCTAGTGGCTCAACAGGTTTTCTTCTTCGGCCCATTATACTGGGGAGCTTCCTTAATGGGCCATTAAGGAGACAATGGCCAGGTAGACATTCAGTCTGGGGAATTTTCCCAGCCTTACACAAGTTAAAATATAACAATCATATTCCTAACTTCTAATATGAATACAAATCCTACACATAAACTATATAATCATTCCCCACAAATTATTACCTTTCTATTGACACCAAACATGGCATAGTTCCTATGGATTATAACAATCATAAAATATTAATACAAAATAATATCATAAATAGTTCCTTAAATCCTGACAGCGTCACAGGGGGGCCAACCCCAGCCGAGCCTGCCCCGTCCGGCAGGGGTGTGGGTTTGTTTGAGTGTGTGTTGGGTTGGCCAGGGGGTGGGGGCTAGCAGGGAGTGGGCTGGAGGGCCACAGCCCTGGATCTTTTTGCTATCCAGCAATGCCCCCTGGTGGGAACACTGCTTGCTGGACAGCATTCGGACTATAAGACGCACTCTCATTTTCCCCCCACTTTTGGGGGAAAAAAGTGCGTCTTATGGTCCGAAAAATACGGTATATAGTATAAACATATCTTTTCATATCTGTACAGTATTCTGCTCTCCATTCAACTTCAGATTTACCCACCCTAGGTATTCTGTTTTCCTGCCATATGCCGATATATCCCATTTATGCCACAGTTCACTCAGCTAACATGATGGTACCTCATATGAGTAAAATATGGTCCTGTCAATGTCAAGGGAAGATCAGATTACTAAAGAGTGCTACCACCATCTGAATGAGAAAGATAGGATAAACTTGCTCTGGCAACAAAAACCTGTGTAAACTCTTGTGTGTACATGAAGCATCATTAGTATTTACTGCTGCTAAATCTGTTTGTCACACACCCAGCTTTGGGTACTGCAGGTTTTTCAAGTAAATAAATACAAGTTTGGATTCAAAACAAGGCCTATCTGTCTGCAAAGTCAGATGCATCTGTCAAAGTGGGTTCCAGCTCACGAAAGCGTATGCCTCCCCCCTCCCGTCTTGAATTTTTTTTTAGTTTCTAAAGTGCCACAGGACTCCTCATTGTTTGCTGAAAACAGATTAACATGGCTACCCCTCTGAAATCACTCTGCAAAGTGTCTCTTAATAAAAATCAGTTCTAATTTTAGCCAAAGAGTCTCAAAGTCCCCAAGTCTTTCATAAATCTGAATCTCTAAAGGGTGCTATGTGAATGCTATCTATGTACCACCATCATGGTCATTGGCTGGCCTGAGTGAGAAGCACTTTTCAGATGTGAAAACCTGTGGTGTGGGTGGTTTTTTTTTTTTTTTTTTTTTTTTTTTTGTTCTTCTGGCATATCTCAGTGATATCATTCTCTTTTTCAGAACATAAATATGAGGTTAAATGTTGAGGTTAAAAAAAGCCCCAAGAAACAATGGAAAACTATACAGTATGGGTCATAAAAATGCTACTTTTAGAGACCACTTAATTTAATTTTTTCCTTTCCCAGTGGAAAACCACATCTGGTGAGAGAGTGATAAGCTCATAGTTACACCCACAGAAGGTGGGAATTTGTTATGACCACTGAATAAACATTCCATATACATACAGTAACTTACTCCGGTGAAAGTTTTTATAATGCATTTGGGTTAAAATAACAAGACTGAATAGATATGAATTGTGTGTCAGAAGGTCTAGTTCTGTAGATACAGTACATCATCTTATCTGAAAAATAATTGAGAAAAATACTTAAGAAAAATATAATAATAAAATTCTACTCAACTAGAGTGAATAGAAAACCACTTCACTGGAGGACCATAAAAAATCCTTTCCAACTTGACAGTATCACATAACATATCCAAGAGAAATTTGCTAATGTCTTCTCCACTTAAAAAGGCGTGTAAGAAAATGTACTTGCCAAATCAGCATTTACTCTTTCTTGTGTAACTATAATTAGATTATCATACCCAAGAGTTTAAAAGTCTTAGATTTCTTTTTATAATAACTCTGTCAGCTACAGATTTTGGCTTTAGAAAATAAACTATGTTGTAAAATTATATGCATGTGCACTGAATTACCCTGAGAATGAATTCACTCTTTCAATGCACTATTTTTGTAAAAATCTTCTGTTCTCACTTGCCTATCTTTTTACCTGGATATTTTATAGTATTAGCCTTTACCAAAGTACATAGGCAACTTCCATATAAAATCAATGGCAATAATTAAGTCCTTATTGGACTTCATGGAGTGTCTCTGACTTCTCCCTTGTTGTTTGGACTAAAAACGATACTTGAAGTGTAGGGTTTTGGTCTTGATTTATTTTAGGTTTTTATTGGTTTACATTTTGTTGGATTGACTTATTTAAGGGCAACCTTTTTGGAGAGTGGAGGTGGTTGGTGGTGTTTGGTTAGAAAGGGATGTCTTTGTTGTGAGTATCATTCTTCCGTTGGGAAAAGCCTTTCAGTATCTCTCCAGTGATACAGTGTAAGACCATTTAGTACTGACATCTTTGGCATTCTGACTAGTAATTTTATTAAAAACCAATTGTATTTAACTAAATGCTGTAAAATTTCTGTAGAAGCTTAATGAGAAATCTGGAGAGTGGCTGGTTATTTATATTGCAAAATTATGGAAGTGAATTTCCTTCCTAGCAGTAGTTGTTTTCTTCCAATACAATATGTTCTTCCAATACAGTGCTATTACCGTTGATAATCATTGTATATCAAGAGTCTCATGTAGAGTTTATATAACTCTGTGATCTATTTAAAGCCATTTTTAGTTAATACTGTGGTCTCTTGTTGTGGTTTTCCATACAAATATCCCTACCTCTAGAATAGATTTTTCTATCTAGACAAAAACAACAAAAGAACAATCCACACCCACCTGACACAAGACGATGTGTAAAATTATTTTATGCACAGGATCACAAAGAATAGCAAACTGTGAAAGATATATATTAATATACTGTCCCTGTTGCAAAAAATGTGCTAATAGTGGAACAAATGTGGTGAGCATGAAGGGCAATGGAACCATAGCACAAGCTATTGATGAGCATGGTTTTGATATTAATTAGCAGGTTTCTCAGAACCTTGTGTGCCTGTGTATAGCACATTGTAAGGATACTTATTACCATCTTTGTCCTGGATTAGAATTACTGAGGCTTTAAATACAATGATGATGGCACACATTAATTATCATAATTTTCTACAGGCATAATTACACTGGGGACAGGAACCATGATTTCTAGGGTTCCAGATAAGTACCCTATTAAGGCAAAAGAGTCGCTCCCTTACACTAGGTCAGAGCCTGTGTAGTGAGTTATCCATAAATATGGTGCTTTGAATAAAGAAAACAGAAATACTTTTGCAATCAATGGGTTCAAAGCTCAGCTGATGTGCTGAATGCAAACTCAGCATACCAGAGGGCAGAAGGTGGTAACTGGATTTAGGCAGCATTCTGCTTCCATGATTTTTGGGTTGGCCAGTGCCCAGAAAGCCCTCAATGTAACTTAGAGCAACTGCGGGGCTGTTCTAAGTTACATGACTGCAGCTACCCATTGTGACAGGGGCAACCATCAACTGCTCCTTTTAGGGCAGATTTCCACTTGCTTTGGGCTGAAGGTTGAAGGCAACTGTTGCTTGGTTTAGTATTGTATTGTTAATTATGTATTATTAAAGGAACAGCATGAAAGGTATATGGAATAATAAAATCAAATGTGAGAAAAATAGTACTTAATAAAATAGCAGCATCAGATACATTATCCAATGTCAAAGCAATTACTTTACAGAAGTTGACTGCATTACCTAATTATAAATCTGCTTAATTAGCTCATCTTAATGAAATAGATGTGGGCCTGAATTGTGAAGTTTGTATAGCAATTACTCCCAGTTCAAGGGCTTCAGAAAATGCTCCCATTAAGACCACTTCTGAGAGAGGGGCCCAAGTAGCGAAGTGGGGATCTAAATCATAATACTGTATTAAGTAGTCATCAGTTAGTGAGATGAGTATCAGGAACAGAGATTTCTAAATAAAATAGAGAAGACAGAATAGAGTCTCTTAAAGTGGATGCCTGCTTGCCGTGATGAAGTTACTATCTGAAAGGACATCATCTTTCCTCCAGTTAATTTCTGGGACTGTGATCAAAGATATCTTCAGTGATTTAAAAGGAAGAAAATCAACATATTGTCCTTGTACTTTGTGGTTTTATTATTTGTATTATCCTCTGCCTAGGAGAACTAGTCACTGAACTGCACCCCTTATGGTAGGTGCTGTACAAACAGACTGAAAAGACAGCCTGAAGGACCTTGCCATTTAAGTTGAAAGCAGCTAAAGGTTACCTAGTGGTGTTTTTCTATAGATTGGATCCTTGTCTTTAATGTAAGGTTGCTTTTTCCGTTTCCTTGGAATGAATTCAGAATAGTGAACAGCAGAATACAAAAATACACAATCATTTAAGTGACTCATTTTCTTCACGTTCCAAATATGTCATTTGACAATTGAATGTGCAGTTTTTAATTAAAGGGCAGAAAAGATGGAAAGGGCGGGTCTTAAACTGGTCTCTGTTTAAAATAATTTATACTACCAAGCCATCATCCAACTTAATGATAGACTGACTTACCAAAAGCCAAATTCTACCCTGAGAGCTGCACATGTACATCGGCTTCAGTTCATCATATTGTATATCACTGAAAAAGGCCGGGCTCTCCAGTTCAGCAACGTATTTAAAAACGACCCAGTGAAGTCGGAATGGGTTTGTTGTCCTATGCAATGAATTCAATGGCACTTTTACACACTAAAGCTAAGCATCTTCTAGACTTCTAGACGTTGAGCAACTTTCAGCATCTTGTTAAATACTTATTTAAGCAGGTCCTAGATGTAGGTGAACATGAAAATCAGTGGGATTTGATCCCACTGGAGAAGTTTAATAAGATGGCACTTTCCCTAGGATTTTGAGGGACAAAGATTCCTTTTATTTTCAGTTTATATGGCATTTTATTTTGCAGTTATTTTTATAGTTATCTTCAAAAAATATCAAAAACAAACCAAACAACTGCAGCAGAAAATTGAGAATATTTTTAATTTATTTTAGATAAATTGCTATCTGCTACTGGAGAAACATCTGTGGTTTAGCTTGAAAAACACTCCTAAAAGTCATTTTTTGCTACCAAAAAAGCTCTCTTCTGAAATGCTTTTTGTAAATCACACTCACTTCCTTGATTTTTATTTATTTATTTATTTTTGTTAGTAGTGGATGCCATTATGAATCTCTTCCTTTCAAAATATGTACATCTTAAAATTACAACAGGGGTGTTTTCTCTCCCTTAAAGCTGTTGGGCACATGTCTTGCATCTCTGGAACATGAGAGAACACAGTGCAATTGTGAACAACAGTGGCAAACTAGGGATTGCAATGGAAATCACCACCTACGTCATTATTTCTCTTTGGCATCTCATGCTTTTTCCCCAAGCTACTTCTGAAGCTACTCAATGGCTCACTAATCTAGACTGGTTATTTGAATGTGGTTGAGACTAATCACCTCCCTTGTTACATGAAAGAAAATCCTTGACTTCAGTGATATTTAAGCATATGCTTAAAGTTAAACATAAATGACTTGCAGAAATTGGTGTTTAGAGCCAACTTGTGCCTTAGAGGCCCTGACCCACATGTGAAGGCATTACCACCTAGTTGAAGAGGTAGATTCATTTTTTCCAGTGTGTATAGGGCATGTGCCCACTCGATACTATCCTTTTGAATAATGCAGAGTGCATTTGTCTGCTCATTGAACAGGGGTATGTGGAATGGGGAGAGAGACTCCTCATTCTCTTCCCAGCGCCTCACTTGTGCAAGGCCAGACCTAATCCACCCTTTACTTTGTTTATAAATGCCAATGCAAGTGTCATTGTCCCTTGTCTTTTACTGTCTATTGTTTATTATGTTATCTAATTTAGACTGTAAATTCCTCAGGGCAGGGATCTTGTCTTCATTCAAATCTGCAAGTCACCATGCACACGAATGGTGTATAAAATAAGAACAATAATAGACATAGTTTTCCAAGCATCTCCTCAATGTTGTAATAAATGTGATCTCTGGTAAAATAATTCTGCAGTCCGCTTGCCAGAATTGCTTTCCTGTTCCCTATAAGCATGAAATATTTTGTACATATAAAGTCCATCAAATGCAGAGGATATATTCCTTTTATTATGTAGGGCTGGTAGAACAGTTTGAATAGAAATTATTTACAGTTGGGTTAATGGCAATCCAAAGTTTTTAATCAGTGTTCTCTCTCTCTCTCTCTCTCTCTCTCTCTCTCT
Source organism: Pelusios castaneus (assembly GCA_007922175.1). Taxonomy (NCBI): domain Eukaryota; kingdom Metazoa; phylum Chordata; order Testudines; family Pelomedusidae; genus Pelusios; species Pelusios castaneus. The sequence continues at coordinate 12,162,943 of ML685791.1, forward strand.
CTCTCTCTCTCTCTCTCTCTCTCTCAGGGGAATAGTAAGGTCTAATTGATACCGCATGCTTTTTTGTTGTTTTCCACATAGCAGAAGCATGATAGTCAGTTGATCATTGAATTATGCTGAGGCATCATGCCAGATCATCAGAGAGCAAGGTCACATGTGATAAAAATGTAATATTCAAAAGAGGAAGAGCACGTATCGGGTCTTTGGAAAGCGAATTGATTCCAGTTTATCAGATAAAAATCTAGGAACTGAATTTCCTGGGGCTTTATCTAACTCACGCAGTAAATACTTTCTTCCTAACTTTATAAATCAATTCATAGAAAATTTATGACTATGTATCACCAAATAATACAATTGCAGGACACTGTCATTTGAAAGATCGTATCAGTCACTTTTAGACCCAAAATGATGGTTTGTATTAGTTCAGAGATTTGAATCCCGGTTGAGTACAGAAGACTGTTGTGTGTCAGATTCCAGTAGGATAGCTGCTATAAACAAACAGTATCTTTCTCATTATGTAAGGGCATATTGTGAAATCTTGTATTCACTTGCAATCCTAAATATTTCCTTGTTCTGCTTTCATGAACATCTGCTCTATAAAGTCACCCATAAAAGAATATTTTTTAAAAAAATATAAAATACTTAGTGCAGGTCCCTTCTCATTTTTACATAAATCTTCATCAGATTCAGAAAATGAAACCATTTATCATGTTCTCTCACTTTTGTGATGTAGTTTTACACCTCATTTTCAGCTGTTTTAAGATATCTTGGAAGGTGAACGTGCTCCTGAGAACATTTCTCTGTCTCACTGAAACAATCATGTGAACAGCCAAAAGCTAGAATCCCAACATACAAGTGATACCCTCGCCTCTCTGAACAGACCAGAGTTTAGTACCAGTACTGTTTGAGTCCTTTGATCAAAATCCATTCAGTTGGGATATTAAACGGAGGCAACTTGTCTTAGAGATCCCATCATATTTTTTGCAAGAAGAAGATTATTAGTTTATTCTTTTCTTGCTGAAATTCCAACAGAGGCAGTTGTATTCTGCCTATGTAAAATTTCACTTGCAGTTTCAGTTGGATGAGTTACTAAACTCCTCTTTCATTCCTGACCCAGGTGTAGATTGGCACTTACAAAATACAACTGAAGTCCAGTTAAAAATTTGAGCCTCAGAATTTCCAATAAATTAACAAAAAGGTAAATGTTGATTTGTTTCTATTTTTTAGCTGACAAACATTTTAAGATTTGCCCTTTACGACGGCTTTTAAATATGTATACAGTGCTACTAGTGTGGTGGTGCTTGGGATATAAAAGACATGGCTCTTACTTCAAAAAATAACTCTGTGTCCAGGCAAGGAGGACACAAGGATAAATATCAGACAATAGGAATGGGACTGGGATTATTGTAGGTTATACTATTTATAAAATTATGAAATTTTGTACGTCATTTTTTGCATTCTTGCTGTCATCTTTCTTTTTATCTAACTAAAACTACTTCTAAAAAACCATAAACAATTCAAGAAATTACTTTTAGTGGTTAAGAATTAGAACTTTTGGTTCTCTCTTGGGATCCTAATATCACTTTTTAAATTGTAAGTGGCATTTTTATGTCAGATGGTAGGATTTGTAAAGAGAAACAGGAAGCAAAAGCAGATTTTTATCTCTCAGTAGTTCTCAGGCAGGAAACTTAATTTTCTGCCTTCTGGAAAAGCTGCAGTTTTAAAGGCTTTTGAATGAATTCTGGATAATGCCATTTAAATTGATGGTTTTAAAGGAAATAACTTTATGGCAAGTATAATCTAATAGCTTGTCTCTTGCTATAAGGGAGATTGATTCTTGACTTGGATGTTGAATGATCTTGTGAAGAATTGTCTTCAAACTTATGTTTATGATTTTTTGTTGTCAGAGATTAATGTGTAAAAAGAAGAGGTAACTGGGGCCCAAAAGCGACTGATTGCTACTTTGTGCACATGAGTGGGATGCAGATCTGACAGTGGGGCTGTTTGTGTCCTCTTCATTTCTCAAATTGAGGACATCTGACAACTCCAAGGATAGTCTTTCATGGATTATAAATAAGAGGACATAGAAAGGATCAGGTTATATCAGATAATCAGAAGTCTCGATGTTTATCTGAATATATTAACTATACAAAATTGGGCTGGATAATCTTGTAAGAGCAAGATTTCTCCTGTTACATTAGCACCTCTGCTTCCTATCCTATCCTACAAAGTAGGAAAAATGTTTCCAGGATTCATTGGAAGGAAAGGAATAGATGCTGCATACAAAAGGGGCCCCACTTTTTTATGGTGAAATGAGTTTACCACCTGTAAATGTTGCCTTTTGCTTCTGTAAAACATTCAAGGCAAGAATAAAAAATAATTCAAGTCTCTGAAGCAGAAAAAGCATGCTTATAAATTATTTTCTGATCAGAAGTAAAGAAATTCATCATTCCCATTTGCTTTCTGTCAAAAGTAACATCCAATTACAAGTTAAAAAAAAAAAAGTTGTATACCACATTTCAAAAGAGTCCTCCAAGTTTGCCTCAATTTTTCATGTGCAAATAACAACGTATATTTTTAAATATCTAATGAGTAAACATGCAAATATTTATGGGTGTTAGAAATTGGTCATTGTTTTGTTTAGAGGACCCTCGATAATTCACCTCCATAAATTTGACGGTTATTATGGATGCAAATTTCTAGGTAATTCTTCTCCCAACCCCCAGACATTGATAATCTTGTTCTGTTTCACTCAACCCTTCTTTCTCTGATTCATTTTTTGGTGGAGGGAGATGGGATGGCCAGGTGTGTCAATTACACTTTTCTCTGTGGCTGGTTAAAAATATGTGAACGTTCCTGAAGAGGGGGAAAGCTTCATTTTGTCTCAGTAGTGCAACAGGGATGATGCTCTTTTGCTAGAAATTTGTTTGTTATGGAAAGAGAGGATCTTGTAGGAATCTGAAGTATTAAGTCTAATTCCCTATTGTGTGCTCAGCAGCAGCTTACAGTCCGTTTTTAATCTAAATGTATCTTGCCTTCATTTTCAGTAAGAATTTGTATGCATGCTAAATACAACTTCAACGTCTATAAATTTAAAGAATTTAAATGAGTACGCTTCTACAAAAAGTTCCTTGTATGAGCAATCTCCAAAAAGTTGGTTGGAGATTAAAAATGATTACTACCATGGTGAAATTGCTTTTCCAATGGTAAACAAATGAATAAATAATCTTGCTGCAGTACCCATGTTTATCTTGAGAAAAATGCTTGCCTTTAGAATTTCGACATGTGCACTGAGATAGGAAGCTATGGATGCTGTAAAATCCCCCTTGAGTAAGCTTGTAGAGCCAACCCCTCAGGGTTTTCTTTTGATGCTGTGTTCTGTAATGCCCTTTGTATATGCTTCCCAGCTCTACAAATCTAAGATCTGGCTTCTGAACCAAAATAGATCAGCCCTTCTACAGAAATCTTGGCATGTGGCTTGAGACTTGGTGATGCATATTATTTTCTTGTGCACTGTCACTCCAAGTTTCTTACCTTACCTACTGTGGGGATTTTTTCCTTGAGATTTCATTTTGAGGTATACGGTAGTGGCCCAGACTCATGACATAGAAGAATAATCACAATTTTATATAATGCATAATTACTCAGCAATAATTACTCCTTCAAGATTATTCAAAGGACTCATAAGTGCCTGTGGTAGACATACTTTCAAACCACTGCGATGCTCTTTATTGATGCTCTACAAACACATCTCAGAGTGTATTCCAACATATAATACATACACCGAGCTCTCTGAGAATGCTTTACAAAAGTAGACAATTCAGATTGCTTTTAGAACCTAAGAGCTATCATATTGGGTGAGGCCATCTTGCCCGGTATCTTGGTACACTGTTGAAAACAGAGCTTTAGGGGGAGAGTATGGAACAGGGGAATTATCAAATGATCCAGCTATTTTCTACTCTTAGCTTCTGATAGTCAGATTTAGGGTGGACCTGAGTATGGGGTTGCATCCCTTGCCATTTTGACTAAAGGGCACAGGGCATGGTTCACTTCCGGTGAATTCTCTGTATCTTAAAGTCCTTAAATCATGATTTAAGGAAGTAAATAACTCAGTCATAGGTTGGTGGCCTATTGCTGGAGTGGGTGGGTGAGGTCTTGAGGCCTGGATTTTGCAGGAGGTCAGACTAGATGATCATACTGGTCCCTTCTGACCTTAAAGTCTATGGCTATGTCTACACTTGTGTATTTAAGTCGACTTAGTGTGTCCACACTGAAAATTAAAGTCGACTCAAAGGGGAACTTACAAAGTTGACGTAGAACGTCCACACTGGATGCTCTAGGTTGACTTTGTGGGGCTAGGGGGACCTAGGGCAGGTCCACGGGGGTAGGGGGGACCCCTTGTCCAATGTCTGGGGGCTCAGCCTTTGCCCCATTGTACCTAGGTACAATGGGGCAAAGGGGGACAGGGACCCTGGCACGGCATAGGGGCAGAGTGGGCAGGGCTCTGCCCTGCCCTGTGGGGGGCATGCCAGGCTCCCCTTGTGCCCCCCAGCAGGGGGGCATTGCTGTAGCTCTGGGGTAGCCCTAAGTCGGCTACACTGGCTTAAGTTGACTCTAGGGAGTCAACTTAAGCCTTAGGTCTAGTGGAAAGGAGGTTTTATAAAGCCGACTTAATTTTCCTTAAGTCAACTTAAGCAAGCTGCTTAAGTCAACTTAAGAAAACTGTAGTGTAGACACAGGATAAATTAAGTCAACTTAAGCAAGCTTAAGTTGACTTAATTTACCAGTGTAGATGCAGCCTATGAGTCTATGAGACCTATCTACCATGAATTTACCCAGTTATACTTTAGGCCGTCACAACATCCCATGACAGTGAGTTCTCCAGGTTAGTTGTCCATTATGTGAAAACATACTACTTCTTTGTATTAAATTAGCTGCCTATTAATTTTACTGGGTGATCCCTGACTTTTATATTGTGTAAAAGAGTAAATAACACTTCTTTATTCATTTTTTCATACAATACATGATTTTATAGGCCTCTCTCATCTCCCTTCTTTATCTCTTATGTACAAGAAGAATAGCTCTTCTTTAGTCTCTTCATGTATGGAAGCCATTTCACTCCCTTGATCATCTTTGTTCCCCTTCTCTGAACCTTTTCCAGTTCTACCATGTCCTTTTTTTGAAATGGGGTGACCAGAACTAAACACAGTATTCAAGGAGTGGGTGCAGTATGGATATATATGGTGGCATTATATTTTCTGTCACATTTTTATTCCATTCCTAATACTTCCTGACCTATGTTAGCCTTGTTGACTACTACAGCACATTGGTGAGGCACGATCATATTTGTTTTGTGTCTGATAATTCTGTTCTTCTCTATAGTTTCTACCAATTTGCCTCATACAGAAGTTAGGTCTACTGACTGGTAATTGCCATGACCTCCTTTGGAGCCCTTCTTAAAAATCAGAATTACATTAGCTACCTTCTGGTCACCTGGTACATAGACTGATTTCAGCAATAAGTTAGTAGTTTTGAAATATCATATTGTAGGATATTGGAGTTCCTTCAGAATTCTTGGGTGAATACCATCTGGTCCTGCTGACATATTACTGTTAAATTTATAAATTTGTTCTACTCTTCTTCTGACACTTGAATATAGGACAGATTCAGATGTCTCCCAAAAAGAATACCTCTGAGGATATCTCTTCTCCTCATCCTCTGCAGTAAAGACCAATGCAAAGAATTCATTAGCTTCTCTGCCATGGCCTTATATTCCTTGAGTGCTTTTTTAACCCTTTTGCTGTCTCGTGGCCACACTGCCTCTTTGTCAGGCTTCCTGCTTCAGATACATTTAAAAATATTTGTACCGTTCATGTTTGTCTTTAGGAAAAGTTGCACTTCAAATTTTCTTGGCCTGCCTTATATGTTGACATTTTATTGTCCTGAGTTTGTGCTCCTTCTGATATTCCTCATTAGCATTTGATTTTCAAATTTTAAAGGATGTCTTTTTTTGCCTCTAATGACCTCTGTTTTTCTGCTGGTTAGTCATGGCATTCTTTGACAGTCTTACTGTCTTTTTTTTATTTTTTATTTTTATTTTAGCCTGGGCCTCTATTATGGTGTTTAAGTGGTCTTCATGCTTCTTACAGGCATTTTACTCTTGTGACGGCTTTTCTTAATTCCTGTTTAATTAGTGTGTTCATTCTTCTATACTTCCCCTTTAAAAAGTGAAATGTTACCATGGTGGGTTTTTTCCTTCCCTGCAGGGATGCTAAATTTAATTACATTAGTCAGTGTTACTAAGAAGTTCAGCTATAGCTACCTCCTTGGACCAGATTCTGTACTCCATTTAGGACTAAATCAAGAATCATCTCATCTCTTGTGGGTTCAAAGAATAGCTTCTCTAAGAAGCAGTAATTTATGGTGTCTAGAAATTTTATCTCTTTATTATATCCTGAAGTAGCATTTACCAATTCAGTATGAAGATTATTAAAATGGCCCATCGTTGTTTTCTAATTTTGTAGCTTATATAACATCCTATAATAGTTCACAGTCGCTATAATCATCCTGGCTAGATAGTCAGCAATAGATTCCTACTACTATACTCTTCTTGTTCGAGCATGTTATTTCTATCCATAGTGACTCTATAGTACAGTGTGATCCAGTTAAGATGTTTCACCTTTAATTTTTGTGCCTCTCCTCACTGGTGCTATCTACGCTGTCATTTCTATATATTTTGTATTCTGGTATTGTCCCATTTTTTCAACATATTCTATAAACTGGCTGGAAAACAATGAATTAATCACTTTAAACATAAACAAATAATGCAAATGTCACTCTTCTACAGATTTTGTTGCCCCTGTTCAGTAGTTAAATTAGCAGTATTTTTCACTAGAGACCTAGAAGTGGTGTGATTTTTGTGTGAATTTGAGAGAGGCTCCCAACTTTGGTTCACAAGCAGAATTAAATACTTCCCTCCAGCCTGGACTTAAATATTTAATTCTGAGATGGGGTGGAGCTCTGGCACTTTCACTGACTAACATGCTAGATTTTGTGGCTCCTCACCTTAGGTGCCTAACTCTTCCCACTCATTGCGTAGGGAGGCTAGGTTCCTAAGGCTTTGTGGATTCCACTGATTTTTTTTCTAGGTGTGTGCATAAAATTCAGGCTTTAAAATATGGGTCTAAATTGAACTATTGGAAAAGAACCCCCCTTCCCATCATCAGTTTGGGGAAGCTCAGATCCAAGTCTGTATCCGAATTTCATAGCTCAGAGATGCAGAGTTGTGGGCCTGAACTAGAACCCCAAATCTGAGCTTCCCCAGGTGACATTCAGTTGAAGTTCACAGTCCAGAACCAAACTCTGGCAGCTCTAGCAAATGTCTAGTTCCCTCACGCCTCTACATGCCAATATCACTGCTGTTGAGAATTTTAGCGGTCTTGGTCTTCCTAACTGAGAAGCAAAAATTCTCCCTATTTCACTTTCACAGTTTGGCAGGTGGCCTGATGACTTTATAACCAGGTCCTGACCCCTTACAGGTTAAAGCTGGTGAAAAAAAAATAAAATGATGGGTTTTGGTTTTTTCAAAATTTCAGTGTAAAAATTATAAAATATAAAAATTTCAATACATTTTTTGACCAGAGCTTTTATAGGTTCAGTGCTATGGACAGGAAAACCCCTCCCCTTCTTATAGTTGTATTAATAAACCTATTAAGTAATACATTTAGGTTTTATTTTTTATCAATCTCTGTTGAACTGACTTTTAGATGAGTATCTATGAAACACAGATGGAAAGTACCTCTGTCAAAACTTATCTGAAGGAAAACAATTGAATGTGATACTCATATTGTCAGCATTAATTAGAAATGAGAACTCAGTTAAAAAAAACAACTATCACTGATCAGGGCTAAAAAGAATTTTGTACACTATATGTAAAACCTTTAAATAGCACATAGTACAAATGTAGCGGGACTACTTCAACATTGGCATGATCCCAGAGCATGTGAAAACAGCTCTAATTACACCAGTCCCAGAATAGGATAAAACAGGAAACCAACACAGAGGTTTCTAGCCAATTGCTTTCCTAAATGTAAATTGGAAAAGGTTAGCAACAAATTTTGGCTGCCAGAGTAAACAGCTCTATTTCCACAATTATACAGAAAGGTTGAATGGGTTTTATAAATGGAAGATCAGGAGCTGACTATGCTCAAGAAATAATACAGTTAATGCTTGAAACCTAATAATCAGAACACACTGAAATTCCTATAGCAAAAATTCCTATGCCAGAAAGGCATTTGATAGAGTTGAATGGCCATACATCTTCTAGATCTAATCAAGCAATTTGGGTTTGAGCCTAACATAATCAAAAAGATTGAGATACAGTAGATAATAATTACATAACAGCTGTATACATATCCTATCACTTTCATAGAAAACTGTGAGCAAGATAAGGATGTCCACTATTCCCCTCCATTTTAACATTTCCTAAGAGGCAATCACTGTCTATTCACAATATGCCCATACTAGGCTTTGAGTTTGCAGATAGAGAACTATATATAAACTTAGTATATATTTAAGCAATTCTCTCTGAGCAATCAAATCTACTAGAATCAATGCTACAGCTATTAGAATCCACCAATAAATTCAGAAAATTACAGGACACACAAATAACAGAGGAAAATCCAGTTCACTAGATTTTAACAATCCATAGGTATATATCAGCAATACTTTCCATCTGTGGTATGTACATTAAGTACTTAAGGAATTTGGATTTTCAACATTATATATAATAATAAATATATTTCAAAAGAAAAAAGAGTGATAATGACACCATGATTTTGTAGACTAGAAATTAATAAAAACAAATATTGGTCCAATTATTATGAGGCTAATACCCTTAGGAAAACCTTTCCAAAACCATCATTACTTTTATCTGTGATAACGAGTATGAATTCCAAACAAAACTAATAATCCCATATGTGGTTTGTACATGTGGGGCCAGAGTGCTGTCCCATTGAATGGGTCTATGCATGTTTATCAGTGTGACTATAGGGATCATATTCTGGCCCTTACAGTTTAGCAATTGTCTTCTTTCAAGATGACTACAAAGCATATATTTGTGGGGCAAATATAAAACTCCAAATCTCTATGTACTTTTATATTCTTTAGATGCTCTTTTGTAAAAGGAGAAAAATCTTATATTGGAATATTCTAAATCAAATTGTATCTAATTCATAATTCATTTAGAATATTCCAGTTAGATACAAATATATATTAACTTTTTTAAAACTCTACTGTGAAATAATCAACATTTAAAATTGGGGAGAGGGCAATCTAATAATACGATGTTCGTTTCTATACTCTACTTTTACATCTACTAGTTAACAACAAATCAGAAAATAGATTTAAACTATTTCTGTAACAAATGTCTATATTCACCTCTTCCGTTCTATATTCAACTTCCATTTTGAACTACTACAAAAACCTCTTAAATATATAATCAGGAATGGTTGATAACTCCTTTTGTCACATCAAGAATTATTGCAAAAATTGTTTTCCCTACAAAATTTGACAGGATACATTTATATAAAAAATGTAGCCATCTCATGTTGTACTTGCAGTCTATAACACTATGAAAGGTGAAGGTCTCTTTTAAGAGAGCTTTGTGTTGGCTTAACTCAGCTCCCATTACTTCAAGGTACTTTTACAGGTGGCTTCAATGGGAGAGTTAAGCTAATGCTGAGCACTCTTGAAAATTGAAAATTTCATCCTAATCAGTGGAAAAGAACCAAAAATTTCTGTAACCACATGAAGAAATATCATAAACATATAATCAGTCTGATATATAGATTTTCAAATGATACCCTGATGCAGCAATGAATGCTGCATAGGTAGACCTCTGCACTCACATAGAGATCCCCAATATCGGGGTATAGATTTCTTAATATGTTTATGGATTCCAAAGAAAACCTACATGAGCAATGCACTCAGAAAATAAGTGAGAAGGCCAAAAGAACTTGTTACCGCAATATGTTCAAAATTTGATTACTAAGAATTTTTGGATTTTTTTTTAATCTTCTGATTCTTTCTTACCCCTTTCTACATTCACTACCAAGTCACTGAGAGAAATTTTGTTTTTAATCTTCCAGATGAGTCACTTTCATGTGCAGAACTGTATCAGTTTTAGGTTCGATGATAATGGATGAACAATCCTGCTATTATTTGTTGTTTCTGAGCTGTGAAAAGTGTGCTCCACAAACAAATATGAAAGACACTGTTACTAGTCCTAATTGCTTAAAATGTATAAGGCAAGAGTCAATAACTGATAATGATGGACTGTAGGGGTAGAAATTACTTCAGGGTTACAAATATGAAATTATATTGTAGAACTGGTTGGAAAATGGTGGTTCTTATGAAACTTTGGGGTTTCATCAAAACACTGAGAATCAAAAAATTTCAGCTGAAAAATCAAAAATTTTCACAAACAGCAAACATTTTTCTCGAGAAAATTAATCCTCAGAAACCCAACTTGCAATCAAGAGTGGTAGTTGTGTCTACCACAACTAGACTATCTCGCCTAGCAAAGTGAAGCGGAATCAACTGTCTGTTACATAGCAGTAACAGGTGGTGATAATCAGCTACCAGCCTCATGCATTTCCCTGAAGATATTATGGGAAATGAAGTTTTCACAGAAGGATCTGTGTTGCTAATGTAAAAAGTGAATAAAATGAGTGTGTTGCTCAGCTGGAAGGGGAGATCTGCTTCTGATTAAAGGAGGAATACTGAGTGCTCTGCACTGCGGTTCCTGTGGCAGACATCGTTTTAGGTTAACTCCTATATCTTCCCTTGAATTTTACCCTTGTTGACTCTTTAACGGTTTACTATCTTTCCTGAGCACTGGATGTATTTAGTATCAGTATTTAGGTGAAAAACATTCTGATATATTAAAACATAGCTTGCACACAGTCACAATCTGTTGAGAAGGTCTTGTGCTTTACCTACACCTTGGAATGTGTATTACAGAGAGTGTAGAATGTGGCTACAGACTCCAAATGAAATTTATTTTTGTTCATCCTTTAGGATGGGGGATAGCCTCAGGAAAAATTAGGTTATAGGATTATTTCCCGAAACGTGTTCTTTGCTCAGAACTACGTTCTAAGAGATCAGCACAAATATGAGCATATAAACAACTTGAGCTTTAAGGTTCTTTTCACTGAAATGGACCTTCATTATATTATTGCTCCTGTTTAAGAAGATTCAGATTGTAGACTGCCACGGGCATAGCAAAAATTCCTAAAATGGGTAGAGGGAGGTTAGAGGATGGGCATTTAAAACTGGGAAATATTTCAATCTTAATTTTCAGGTTCTCTCCCATTTAGACTAAGTGTATAGGAGTACAGAAGGTGGTGCCAAAGATTCCCTCTCTGAGTTGGCCAGGAATAATGCTCAGTTTGCACTAGTGTGTATGAATATATAAGAGCAAGGGAAATGGTGAATCAAGTTCTCAGTGTATATATTTGGCAGATCAACCAAAGGGGTTGTCTAACATGAAGTGTAATATAATTCATTCATTCTCTACCAATGGATTACATCTTTCCCATGCAAGGGGATGGACTTATTCACCGCAGTGGTTCTTTTTCCAAGTCTGTCTAGCATAGTTCTAATTATGGGCCTAGTTATTTATGATACAGAGCACCACTTGAAGTACTCAGTGCCTTAGACTCTCAGCAGCTCATAGGACCATGTGGCTTCACCTGCTGTGTTCAACAGGAAGTTCTAAGCACAGAACATCCATGAGAACTGGATGTTAACTTATATACAATGGTTTCCTGCTTACTTGAACTGTACTAAAATGTGTCAAAGATCTTTTATTCGTCTTTTTTAGCAGACTGTGTGAGGAAAGAAAAGATTTTAGTTCTCAGGACCAGGTAACAAAGGCCCCATTCCCATAAAATAAGCTATTCTTTATATGTCTCTGTAGACATTTGTACGCTTTTGTGGCATTGCATTCCAATACATTTTTTTTTTACTCTGGAGTGCACACAGAGACTTAGTGTCTGAATGTAACACCTATACTAATGCTTCTACTAGGTCCTTAATACGTCATTTAGTTGGCTCTGTTGCTACTGTTAAGCTTTTACATGCCAATGGCAGCATTGCTCCATCGAGTCACATCACAGCAGATAGCTTGTCAGCTATCTTCTGGTGCCAAAAAATTCAACTCAATTTTCCACCTTATTGCTAGTTGTTAGCTTTTGGCCTTCACAACAGAAATCAAAAAATAAAGTGAAAAGAGATTTTCAGGAACAACCTTCCAAGGAGAGTAGTGGGGGCAAAAATACCTAACTAGCTTTAGGACTGAGCTTGATAAGTTTATGTATGTATGGTAAGATGGGACTGCCTAAAATGGTATATAGCCAGTCTGTGATTGCTAGTAGCAAATATCTCTATGAGATGTAGAGGGCTCTGAGTTATTACAGAGAATTCTTTCCTGGTGTCTTGCTGAAATGCTCAGGGTCCACCTGACTGCTTTATTTTGGGTCAAGAAGGAATTTTTCCCCCGGGTGTCATTGCTAGTAACCCAGGGGATTTTTTGCCTTCCTTTGAAGCATGGGGCAAGGACACTTGCAGTTTTAAACTACTGTAAATGGTGGATTCTCTGTAACTTGAAGTCTTTAAGTCATGATTTGAGGACTCCAGTAACTCAGAGTTTATGGGTCTGTTACAGGAGCAGGTGGGCAAAGTTATGCAGCCTGCAATGTGTAGCAAGTCAGAATAGAATGATCATGATGGTCCCTTCTCTCCTTAAAGTCTGAGTCTCAGATGACGGGGAAAATCAAATGGCTTCATCCGTACAGGACTAATGCTTTTTCTCCATTGTTCAATAACACTGGTATGGCTTTGAAGAGCTGCAGAGAAGTGTTGGATTGTTGACATGGTTTTCCTAATCCTTAACAAAAGAGCATTTATTCCCATATTGGGAGAAACTGCATACAACTTAAAGGGAAAGATAAAGAAGAAAAAATCTGGATAGTATTTTTCAGCTTAGTAACCTTCATGGAATTATTAAGGCAGTTGCTTGGCTTAAGAGCAATGAAAAACAGTTTGGTGATTGAAATAAATATTGGTGAAGCCAAGTACTAATGTTATAGTCTGAATATACTTGATGATGTTAGGAAAGGGTCTGATGGGGAGACCAAGAACAAAGGCTATTGAGTAGCGCTGAAAGAGAACTTGTATAATGATCTTAATCAGAGCCCAGTTTTGTGAATACTTCAGTACATGAGTAACTTCACTCAGATGAGAAAAGTAAGTCTGAGTACTTATCTGCACTGAAGAGGAATTTCTGTAAAGTTCATGACGTCTCCATTTTCATTGCTTTTTAATTGGAGAAACATAAATACTTTGAAGTTTATACATGTACCATTTTTCAGATTCTTAGAAGACTCAGCAATCAACTCTTATGTAGGTACCTAACTGAAGTGGCAAAACACTTCTGAAAATCAGTCTTTACTGTGGGTACAGAGCACTTCTCAAAATCTGTCCTTTTAGTCTTCTGTTCAACAGTGAATACAGCACAGTATCTCAAAAAGCATCCTGCATATCAGGATTGTTTTCTTCTTTTTTTTTTATTACTGTTGCAAAATGTATTGGCATTGTAACAGTATCATAACTGAGAATGGGGTCCTATTGTGCTAGGAGATTACAGATTAAGGGACAGTAAAAGAAATGTACTGTTGTCATTCTTTTTTTTTTGTAAACCTATATTTCATATTCATCAATGGAGAACTAATATGTGTTAGTGGGTATAGGCCAGCAGTCAATTCACATTAATGGAGTAATACCCATGATTGACTTGATCCAGATTCTGGAAAATAATGACTGTCACTCTGTTTGGAGTGGCTCACAACTGTAAATGCCTACCTCAGGTCAGATTGTCAAAAACAGGGAAGACAGCTCAAACTCTAGTGGTGTTCTCTATATAATTAGTTTTTACCAAACCAGTAATAAATGTGAACATGGGATAAACAGGCTTCCTATATAGAGCCATGCAGCCCACTGAGACTCTCCAGTCTATATTTCCACCCAGAAAAACTGCACTTAGCGTTAGATGGAGACTTACACCAAAAATCACACCACGTTCAAGTCGCTTCTAGTCCCAAGATACCAGTCACTTACCCCAGTTCACCTGGTACTCTGCCCTACACCAAAGACAATTGCCTGTAGTCAATCCATTAATAAATTATCTGAAAGTATCATCGAAATCCAAAGAGTGACAGAGTTGTAGTGACAGAAACTGCAGAATTGGAATTCATATGTAAATTTGACTCCATTGCCTCAGGGTTAAACAAGGACTATGGATTTTTTTCCTCACTACAGCCGGGTATTTGACCTCACCTTTCTCTATATGCTGTTCCCCAGTCTTTTAATCTTAACATCCACTTTGATTTGCTGTTACAGCCTAACCTGATCCTATGTCTTACACTTCCCTGCATTTATTTTCCTCCCATTCTGTAAGTTCCCCATCTTCAGTGTCTGACGAAGTGGGATTTTTCTCCCCTGAAAGCTCATGCGATGAATAAAATGTTAGTCTTTAAAAGTGCCACAGAACTCCTTGTTTGTTTTGCTGAACTAGACTAACATGGCTACCCCTTTGGTGCTTATTTAAAGGATCTTTTAGGACAGCTTCAAGGGATCTCTGGCTTTAGTTTAGAGTCTCTGACCCTTCCGAATTTGAACAGTAAAAAGATGCAGTTTCTTCTTGTCTGGAATTTTCATTCTATTCCCCTAGAGTTCAAGATGCATGTGTACACTTCATGGGTTGTGGGGAGAAAGCAATCAACATTGTCCTCTGATTTTTTCACAGTGGTTTTTCTGGTGTCTGCAGGTCATCTTTTGTTGGGGAAGAGAGAGCACATCCTGCGGCAAACTAGTATTTCAACTTGGTAATATTTATCTCCTGATTATGGGCATTTATGGTTACAGAAGAAACCCTGAAATATTTCCTCAGGGTGTGATATTTTAAGTGAGATTATTACATGCATCAACATACAAGCATTTCATAGAATCTAAACACTGAATACCTTCTTATAAAACTAATATCTATTCAGAGCAAAACTAGCATACAGGTGATCTGGTCTGGTCTCCAGCTAAGAAGTTGTCAGTTCTTAACTAAAGCCTTTAGCCTGGGTAAGCAGTTATCTGGCCTGCCAGCTTTATAATGGTATGAGCTTGTGCTATTGATATTCATTTCTCTCCTGAAATCAGTTACTAATTTTAACCAAAAATATTCATTTTCTGTTTTTATTATTGTACCTATACAAGTATGTTTATATGTCACAGAGGTCAGAAACTAGAGGTTATTACCAATTCTAGGTCTTTGTCTGAAACATCTTCTCTCCAGTCTTTTGATGTGGCTAAAAAGTGTCTATATCAGTCGCTGTGCTCCAGTTAACACCGCAGCCTGCTTTACACATAGCATATGTGCGTTTATTAGTGGTTTTCTGCATATTACATCATATTACACGTGACCCTATGAACTTGCACCACTAATTCAGAGGTTCAGTAGGATTAGTGACATTTGCTTTACATTTATTTGAACTTTCTTCTACTAAAGGATGGGTTGCTGAACAGAAGTTAGTCCTGTTAATTAAAAAAGAAAAAGGAAATGGGCTTAGTATCTGTTTTAAAAACGTGTACCAGCATGCAACATTCTGTTACAATAAGGAATTACTTCTGATCATACACAGGTCTTTGGTCAGATCCTTATACTTTGTACTTTCACCCTGATAGTGTTTTATTCATTTCTAGTGGTAAGATACCTCTGTTTCAATTATGGTTGCCTCAGTCTGATAGATCACAGAGTAAAGTAGTTAAGTAAATTACGACCACTTCAAGATTATCTTTACTTCCAAAGTAATCCCAATGAATTTGCTGAAAATTGAGGGTGCTCATGACCCTTCAGGAGATACTCTATATTTTCACTGAAAAATGTCCCCTTTCCAAATTAGAAGGTTTTGACCCCCACCTCCTTTTTAAGGTGGAAAATAAAATATCCCTTTTTTATTTTCTGTCATGTGGTTTTCTGATTTTTTTAAAAAATAATTTTCCCCTTCCCCCTTTCAAATTTTGTAGTAGTAAAAGAGGGTAGGGAGGAAAGCAGGAGGGAAAAAACAAGCAGAAAGGAAAAATTAAATTAAAATTTTGAAACTGAACATTTTCTCTCCTCGTATATCATGATTGTCATCCCAGTAGCTGAGTGCCTTCCCATTGTTTGCTAAGCAATGATTTTCCTAAACAAATTTTCACAAAACTTTTCAAAACCAAAAAAAAATCTTCCTTTTTCTAAATGTATAGTATGATGTCTTTGAAAATATTAGAAAATGTTTATTTCAACTTTTCACCATGTAATTGGGCCTCCACCCCACACAGGGCTAAAAGGGGTTTAGGTGGCCAGGCGGGCAATTAACTTCACTGGGTGCACCTGGAGAAGGAGCCACTAACTAGAAGTAGGCTCAGCTGGGCAGAAAAAGGTGGGGGCAGTGATAAATACAGGAGCAATAAGGGGGCTGCAGAAAGGCAAGGAAATAGGCTATAGTTACTCCTGAAATGGAGGGAAGCAAGCAAGCAAGTCTAGAAGGGGGGAAGCAAGACGTCGAGGAAGAAGCCCAGAGGAACAGCAGCAAAAGGTCAGACCACACAGGGACCTCAGCTGCTTGTTAGAGAGGCCCTGGGTTGGAACCCAGTGTAGAAGGCAGACCTGGGCTCCCCTATCAACCCCTGGGATGTGGCAAAGGATTTAGAGATGCCAGGCAGACAGCGGGTCTGGAAGGGCTTTGAATTCCCTGGAAGACGAGGATTTTGTGCCCTGGCCGGAGGGTCAAGAAGCCATGAATAGGAGACTGCAGTCCCTGGAGTGAGGGGCTGCAAGGTGAGAGAGTCTGGGGAAGACACCACTAGAGGGGCAGCATGAAGTGCCCTTAGCTGTGAGTGAACCCTGCAACAGATTGTAAAAACTTTGGTCCTGATTCTATGAAATGTTGAGTCAAACAATCTATGTGCCAGGTGCTGCTTCCACTGACTTTTGGGCTGCAGATATTGTTTGTATTCATGGGTCTCAGAGAATGGTCTGTTTTTGTTTATTCCTTCAGGTTTACATCTTCCACGCCATTTTTGTCCTAATAGGATTATCACAACACTTTCATTTATGGCTGATTTGTAACCGTACAATGTTGCCTGAGTAAGAGACAGTGCATAGCGGGACTGCCCCAGAAGCTGAACAGGAATCAGACTGTGACTTTGCAATAACTGTCATAACTAAGATTTTATTGACGTTTTGAAAAACAATACTACTTACATACTTGCTCATAGTTAGTCAAATCTTGCTTCTGTCTTACTTCTATGCAAATTTTACCTTTGACTTCAGTGCAAATAGAAAAGAACCCACTACCATGTGAGCACTGTCAGACAACAACTTGCTCCAAAATGTTGGTGGCGAGGTCATAACAGGAGTAGGAATGAAAGGAGTGAAAAAAGATAGAAAGCTTTTAAAAATCCATTGATATCTCCTACAAAACTTTAAAAAAACATTTTAGTTAGAGCCTTTGCTGCCTGAACTGACGGATGGGATGAAATTCAGGCCCAACTGAAGTCCATAACAAAACTTCCATTGACTTCAGTGGTGCCTGAATTTTGCCCAAAGTCTTTATTGTTTAAGCCATTTGCTCCTGCTTCCTCTATCCCAGCGGAGGTTATAGAATTCTCTATTAGTGACATCACATTACTTGCTATGGAAATGGCTGTTGAGCAAGGACTGTGACTTCAAGTGAGGAATAAGCTGCTAGAAGAGGTGAACAGCAAAGACTGTCTCCATAGTCACATTGTGCTCTTACCATCCATTCATTGTATCCATCTTTTGTTTTTCTTCTCCTTAGACTGTAAATCCTTTGATGCAAGGACTATTTCCTCATTAAATGTTTGCACAGAGCTAGGGCGCTGGGTGCTACCGCAATACAAATAATAAAAAGAAATCAGAAAAAATGCACAGTTTAGTGTCTTTCCGAAATTGTGTTTTAAATAGAATAGCATCTCTAAAACATTAGATCTTTAATCAAAAAAATGTTTTCCATCTGTATTTGTTTAATAACCTTTATTGTGTAGATATATACATTAAAATGCAAAAATTAGTCAAATGTCAAATATTTGGCATAAGAATATAGAATATATTGTCATCCCATAAATCTGAAACAATCCGTAAAGTGGCCAGTATTGCAAAACTTGAAATGTAGTTTGCATATTGTCACATTTTAAATATGTGCAATTACATGTATCAAAGCCATAGTTTTCCATATGGGGATATTAAAATAAAATGAAAAAAATTGAAGCAACAAAGCTAAATTTTAAAAGTTAGATACTACCGGTACTCCATAAAATAACCCCTAAATGACCATAAATTATACAATCGTCTCACCCAGCTAAAAAACCACTGCTACATCTGTGGTCAGGGAAAGAGGAAGTTATGTTGATCAAATAAACCACAATACTTAATATTGTTTAGTTTATACCATCAATGTGAGCACAGATAATGAGAACCGGAAACATTATTTCTTCTATACAGCATATGATGATGATATCCATTGTCAAATGTTTTCTAATCACTCACACGTATGACTGATGGAATGGGCCACATCTGATGCCTGGAGACATCTGGCAGATTCAAATCCAATTGCACTTGTTCCTATCTATAAGCATCTCTCCTATGCAGTGACTGCTGATTGTATCAAACAATGGCCCATATGCACTCTGACTTGTACTGCAGCTGAGGCTCATAAATTAAATATCAACTGCAACTGGAACAAAACAGAAGTGTGCCTGGCAATTCTGTCCAGTTTTGAAACCATAAGCTTTAAGATGCTAACATTTATTGGAATGAGACATGAAACAAAGTCTCTACTATCTATAATTATTTCACCCTTAGAGCCAATAAAACATATGCTGAGTAACTGCCAGATCTGGAGAAAAAACATTTTAAAAAAGGGTAACTAAATATAACATACACTTTTCTTAAGTTAAAAATTCAAGTTTCCTTCTCTCCTAAACCCACAGCTTGTCAGGGCCTTTTCTTATATCCTCTGTAAAGTACCTGTAAAGCAGTGGTCTCCAACATTTTGTCCGCAGATGGCGCAATGCTCATAGGTTTTAACTGCAACTGCTGTTCAGAAGTAGATCGTGATCGATGGGTTAGAGACCATTGCTAAAGTGCTTAGCTTTTACATAGTAAATTTCTTCTTCATGTTGTTGCACAAATATTAGTAGGTAGGTAGGCGAGGCTTGTTATCACCAATTTAAAGTAAATCCATTTATTTGTGTCTGAATATCAGTGATGACATAGTAGAATTTTTGAAAACCTGCATAATCCATTGCTAGCTTTCAGTACTCAGCAGCTGACCTCTGGCACACACTAGTCATCTATCTCCCTAATAACATGACCCCCCACCAGTCCTTCCATAATAATTTTCTCAAGGCTATTTCTCTATGTCACATGACCAAAATACATAAGTTTGCATCAGTTGAGTTCTGACATCAGACTCTGCTTCTCTCTAATAATATTTCTAATACAGGCATTTGGGGTTTTTTTTTCCTATCCAGCAGACGTGCAAGGGTCTTTGTCAGCATCACCTTTCAAAAGCTTCAATTTTCTTCTTGTCAGCAGCATGAACTTCCCATGATATATATCCCAAAGTCACAATGGTATAAATTAGGCTTTTCACCTTGTGAGCTTTGTATATTTTGAGATGCTCAATTTTTCTGCATTTTCTTAAGTGAGGCCATAACTGAGCAAA
Source organism: Pelusios castaneus (assembly GCA_007922175.1). Taxonomy (NCBI): domain Eukaryota; kingdom Metazoa; phylum Chordata; order Testudines; family Pelomedusidae; genus Pelusios; species Pelusios castaneus. The sequence goes on from ML685791.1 coordinate 12,182,784, forward strand.
TGATCTTCTGATTTCTTTGGAACACCCTTCTTGGATGGATATATATATAATATATATAAAATTAAGCTACTGCATTTGTAGCTTGTCCATTAATTGTGATGTTTGTGTACATCCTATTTTTGTTAGTTGTGTCAATGTACATACGTTTTGTTTTTATCGCATTCAGGAATAGTCCATCTTCCTCACTAATTATTTTTACAGACTGCAACAAATGTTCTTTTGCATCAGTAGTTGCAGTGAGGAACACTGTGTTCTCAACATATCAAAAGTTGGTTAAGAGGTGTCCACCAATGAAAATCCCAGCTCCTTCGAGTTTGTCAGAACCTTCCAAAGTTTGTCTCAGAATAAATTCTGCATGTATGTTAAAGAAGGTTGGGGAAAAAATAAACCATTTGTCTTTCACCCTGTCCAGTGGAAAACCACTTACTGTTGCCTACTATTGTTTCCTAACGATAGGTTGCAATGGTACTTTAGAATCCCCATGTCTGCCAATACCCTCCAAGGATTTCAAGCACTTCTGAGTAGTCTATGAAGCATATGGTCAGAAGGTAACTGTGCTCTTTGCTGTTTTCAGTGGTGTGATGGATATTCATGGTCTGGTCATACATGTCTCATCCTACCCTGAAACAAAATTATCGTTTTGCTTCCATCCTTCGTTTCATGTAATCTGGGATTATATAGAGCAGAGCTTTGCTCATGTGCAGATCAGTGATAGGGTATGATAGTCACTATATTGTTGTGTCTCCCTTCTTTAGTAAGGGCAGAAAAATTCCCTTCATCCAATCCTTCAGCCAATTTCTAGTCATGCTTACATTGTTACAAATTTTTCACATAAAATCAGTGCCAGAGTCTGTAGGCACGTTTATCTACCCCATTGCTTCCCCATCCTTCATTTTTATACTAGCAATACCACTTCCTTTCTCAGGATTGATAGCTTAGTCTCTGTACTCTCCTTATATCATCCTATATATTATGAATGGCTCTGGTGATCCATACAAGTTAACATAGTAATCGCTCCACCTATGTTTAATCTCACCCTCAGGGAAGACTCTGCTGTCATGATATTTTATTATGTTAGGGAAAAGCTTGTGGTAAAAAATCCAACCACTGTGAACATACCTATTGTATTATTACCCTATCCCTACCCCTTGCCCTGAACATTTTGCCCTACTAAGTTGACGGTTGTCTTGTCCAGTCTGCCTTTGAATCTGTCTGCTTACTACTTCATATGCTCGTCTATGTTCCTCTCTCTCCAAACCATTCACAAAACCAGGTCCTCAGCTGATATGAATTGACACAGTTCCATTGAACCAATGAATGAATGTCCATTTATAACAGCTGGGGATATAGCTTGCAAACTTTGTCCAATATTTAACTTTTTAATTATTAATAATGTTGAACAGTGTTGGCCACTCTGTAGTTAAAGATGAAGCTAGTCTGAACTCTGAATCAGGTTTTTTACCCTTCTTTCCCCAATTCAGTGCCCACAAAAAGAGATTTGGTGATGAGATGAAAGTTCACACACTATATCTCCTCTCAAAGAAGTATTTTTTTTACCAGGAGCACTGAAAAATATCAAAAGAGGAGTTTTAAAGCACTTGGCAAAAATATTCAAACTTGAGTGTCTAAATGAAACTAGGCTTCTTAAAATTTACTTGACTGAGTGCTGGTTAGGTATTTAGCACTTTTGGAAATGGCAAGCATCGTAAGAAGAGGATTGAAACATTCTTTGGTGTCACTATAAATATATCTTTGCCTCCCCCAATATGTATATGGCAACAGGCTTCTCTTCTGTAAGGAAATACAAGTACAGAATGAAGGAACTGGAATAAGTTTGAAGAAAACTATTTTGTTGCATGTGTAGTTGCATCAAGAATGTTGAAGTTCAGTGGAACAAATAATTGTAAGAATGTTTTAATGAATTCATTCAACCATGTGTTTGTATATTACAAATATTTGAATGAACACTTTTTAATCCATCAGAAGCGTTAATGATAAGCAAGTTTCAAAGTTGTGTGGCTGAATACATAAACAAATTGACTCTGTCACCTATATTTACTCTGGAAGTATTTCAAGGAATGGAAGTAATACCATGTGACTTATTTGACCAATCAGAAGAAATACAGGTTGGGTTTCAAATATTTGAGATTTATTCATATAATTAAAATTTTTTAAAAGCTGTTTGTTAAATAAATTTGAATTATAAATACACATGAGGGTCCCTGGACAGATATACTATGAGCAGAAAAATAGGTGAAATTAATCAAATACATTATTCATTCTGGGTTATTCATTCAGCTTGAGTTAAAAAATAAATAGTCCTTGAAAATTCAAACAGTTTGTTTTTCCAGTTCATAAATTACTCAACATTCTCATATTACACAAGGCTGCTTTTTCAGCTGGGTCACAACATGGTAGCATTTGCAGATCAGTGCTGATGTTTCATTAATGATCTCCATAACAAGAAGTTCATTGTTTCTTTTGCATAAACACTGGCTGAGTTACAGTTGCATCCAAACTTCCCTTCATGCTTTTGTGGTGGCCCCGCCTCATAGAGAACGTCACCTCTTTGTCAGTAAGCGTGCTCAAACCATGCAGCGGTGCAGATTTCTTTGGCTGTGGGTCTGGTGGTGGTTAAAAAAAATTAAAAATAAATCTAGTTTAAAAAGCCTTTCGGGAAAGGGAGAAACTTAGTTGCCTATGTATAAATTAGGATAGAATTAAGGCTGATAAGTTATACAATATAAAAATGAAACCACGGTCCGCAACTGCAATCAATTTTTCAGATAGTTATAATCAGGGCTCTTTTTTTGTGGTGGTACCGGTGTAGTGTACTGGCACCTATTTTCTCTGGCCAGCTCTGTTGCTCAGCTGGGGGCCGGGGTCAGCAGGGGGAAGGAGTGGGTCCCTTTCCCCTGCTGACCCCAGCCCCCAGCTGGGCAGGGGACAGGAGCAGCGCATTTCCAGGTTTGTCCAACCTGCGGCCACGGGCCAGAATCTGGCCCACCAGGGAATGGAATCTGGCCTGCGGATGCCTTTTCAAATCTCCAGCCCTGAGCATACACAGATGCGTTGCTCAGGACAGGAGCAGCCTGGCCAGGGAGCGACTCTGGCCACCCCTGCAGCTCCAGCCAGGTAAGAGGGGAGGGGTCAGGGAGCTGGCAGGCGGGAAGGGGCCGGGGGTTGGTCAGGGAGCCGGTGGGGAAGGGGCCCAAGGGGGTCAGGGAGTTAGTGGGTAGGGAAGACGGGGCCTGGGAAGGCCGCTGGGGGCTGGTGGTGGTGGAGGGTTATGTCAACCTGTCCTGACAACCGCCCCATCCTCCCTGCACTGCTCCTGCGGAAATACCGGCACTTTTTTTTTTTTTTGAGACAAAAAGCACTGGTTGTAATTATCCTCAAGTGAGTGTAGTTGGCTTTGAAGTTAAAATACTTGACTTGCAGTTAGGAGAGGTGTCTCAAACTTCCTGTGAGATTTTGATCCAGTCATTTAATTTCTCTGTGCCTCAATTTTTCATTTGTAAAATAGGGATAATATTCTTTCCTGTGTCACTTTGATCATTTTAGATTGTAAGCTATCTGGGGAAGAAATGGTATTCTGTTACAGGTGTGAATAGTGACTGTTCACAGTGATCCTGTTTTTGGCTGGGCCTTAGCATACTACAACAAAGCAAATATCAATAGTCTGGAATGAATACTATAGACAACAGAGTAAACTTTTCAACAGCAACTAAACATCTTAGGAACCTATATCCTCCTGAAACTGAATGGATTTAGACTCTTAAAACTTTAAAAATAGTATAGCCTTTTGTCCCAGTCATGGATTGTCATCAGATTAATAACATCAGGAATCTTTCTTTTTAGATTCATGAATTCAGTTGCATACATGATTCATGAGTCTGACAGAGAAATGCCTAATGATTTACATAACCTGTGAACACCATTTGAAATCAGATCTTAGCATGGTTGTGACCAATGTTCAGTTAATTCCTAGCAGAAAATCTGCTATAAGTGAATATGGGGTTTTTCACAGCTTTGTAAATATTTCTCATTAAAATCATTAACCAGTTTTTTCATTATACGCTCCCCTGTTATGCACAATTGTTTTCACAGGTTTTGTGACATGGTTAATCTTTTTTTCTATTGATTTCAGAAATTCAAGGCTGCCAGAGTTAATTTTTTTCAGAAGCCCCGCACTGATTTAGGAGCCTTGTTCCCATAACACTTAAATCTTTTGAAAATGAAACTGACTCCTAACTCACGTTGGCAGTATTGAAACTATTGCCCTCAATCTCTTTTTTAATCCCTATGCATGAGCTCTAAGCACACTGACAAAAATGAACTTGCAGTTCATAGAAATATTGCCCAGCCGTAAAATACAGTAAGAAAAGTTAACTTAGCAGCCAGTAACTAAAATATATGCTATTACTCTCCAGCCAAAACCTTTTCCCCTTTGCTATCCCCAGAAGTCCTTTCAAACCAATGGCTTTTCCAGACAGCCTATGATATATTTCACACCACAGCCAATGCTTTGTCCACTGCCCCATCTCCTTTATAATGGGAGGAAAGAAGGTCAAGCAAAAGTGATTCTTCTTATCTGCAGTCTGATAATATGACCTCTTCTTAGCTGCAGTCTGATAATATGAGGCCTCTCAAAAAGGCAAGTCACAGGCCACTGAGGGCTTTGTTGATCAAAACCCACACCTTGTATTCCACCCAGAGACTAACAGGCAGCCAGCACAGATTCCAGGCAATTGCTGTCAACCCTCCCATCCAGATCTGATTAAAAATGGGTTGCTGTGTTCTGAGTCACCTTCATTCTGAGGGTATGTCTATGTAGCAATAAAATGCTGTGGCTGATCCTCGTCAGCTGACTTGGGCTCTTGGCGTTTGGGCTGTGGGCTATAGAAATTCAGTGTTAATGTTCAGGCCTGGGCCTCTCCCTTCTTACAGGATCCCAGAGCAATTTTACAATTTTTTTGCAATTTTATTGCCTCAGAGCCCTGCAGCCCTGAGTCAGCTGACACAGACCAGCAGCAGGAGTTTTATTGCAGTGTAGACTATTGTGGCCTCAAGCCGCAATTCAACCAAACACTTACATAAGCATGTGCTTAAGTCCCATTGATTTAGCACATGTTTAAGAGCTTTCTTGAATTGGGATGCTTTCTTGAATGGATTGAAGATGTCAATCAATGTACAGCACACTGTATTTGAATGAAGTAATGAATCGGACAAGAGGCTGGTGACTGAATTTATGCAATTTTCAGAATTATAAAAGCCTCTGTTTCAAAAACTTGATCAATAGTACTTTCACTGTAGTGAAATAGTTAATTACATCCATCATATAACAAATATTTAATCAGCAACCTAATCTACTATCTTTATGGCAAAACTAACAAGACTTTGAAATGTGATCCATCAAAGCTATTGGGAAATGCTGCTTTCCTGACAGTTCAAATCCTATGGAATGATGGTGAAACAGACTCACATGTGAAACTTTTTTTTTTTCCATAAGGCAAAAAACCACGTTTGCCTCTTCCAGTTCCTGTAACATTTTCATAGATCAGATCTTATCCCAGTAATCAGCAGTAGTGTTTGATCACAACAGTAAGAGCTCTGGCAGGTGTCTCAGGAGAAAAGCTTCCATAAACACTGTGAAACATATTGGTTCAAGTTGGGAAATCAGCAGGGAAGACTGTTCATTTTGTGCTTTTCTTCTTGTACTTGGAAGGAAAACAGATGAGTGCATCTTTCCAGATTTCTTGGAGGAAGATCTAAACAGAGTGTGGGAGCCAGGGAACGAAGGGTTGAGACCTGAGTTTTACAACAGCAAAAACATGGAGGGAAAAGGCAAAGAAGGGACGTGGGGAGAGGGAGAAGTCTTATTGGGGAAGCACAGAGAGGGCTCTGATTTATTTTGAAAACACAGAGGGCTTGTGCACTGAAAGTATGTGGGGGGGGAAAAAAAACCTTGAAAGAGGAACTGTGTTGGGTCAGCACTTGCAATAACCAAAGCCCTCCCTGCTTCTCCCCTGCCCCCCATTTCATTTATGAAACACTTCTGACTCATCTGTAATGACAAGTTCCCTGATCTTCATTTCCCAGCTGCTTGCTTTTCCTCTGTTCCCTTAAAGGTCACTGTCCTTGATCTGCCCAGCTGCAAAGTCCCTGCTTTCCCCAGTCATATTAGGTGGGTTATGGAAATCTGCCTGAGGCCCCATACATCTTGCTTTTCAGAGCCCCTGCTATCCTAAACCTAGGGTTTTGGAATCCTTTACTAAGGTAACTCCTGGATGCATAACACAACTGCCTTGATGCTGTACTTAATCCTACCAGGATGTGCAGAAAAGGAAACTAAACCTATAGAAACTGTGGAGCAGCCACTTCTCTTCTTCCCCACAACAGCTGCCAGCCACATAAGCATACCTACATAGTATTTATAGTCTCTCTGGTGGATGATGAGCTATGGTAGGTAATCTTTTGCATTGTTGAGATAGATCAGTGAAATAACAGCTGCAGTTGGTCAGATTGATTTTACTTGTATGAAAAGATGTCATTCTGCCATTGTGCATCTGCAGTTATACTAGCTGAAGGGTTGATCAAAAGAGGGACAGGGTTATTATTAAAAGATCATAGTATAAATGATGCCTTTGTTTTCTCTAACGTGATAGAAACTTTGTTCCTCTCTGGTATTCCTCCTCATCTTTACTTACTTTCTCCATCTCAGTCTTTTTGATGTATTGTTTTATTTGAAACAATTTTAGGCAAGTGAATAGGTACTGGACTGGGCTGTCCAAAGGTCTTGGCCTGATGCCGTATTGCCCTGCACCCAGTGTAGTCACTGACACCTGTACAAAGCAGGGACTAAATGCTACTGTTCTGACTTGTTGCAGAGTAATGGAGAATTAGCCCTTGGTTCTGTTCTCAGCTCTGCCATTGACTCACTGCATAGACTTCATCTTGGCATTTATAATGGTGCAATACCTAGAGTCCCTGAGTATCACGGTTCTTATTCAAATCAGTGGGCGATGTGAGGACTCAATACGTCTGGAAACCAGGTCACTAATTACCATATTCCTCAATTTCCCCCTCTCTAAAATGAGAGTAACAACACATTCCTTTGTGCAGTGTTTGGAGATTTTCTGAGGCAGAGCTGAATGAGTGCTAAATATGACTATGCACTCTACCTATTTCATGTTGAATATTTTCTTCTGGTCAATCACTTTTTCTCACTAACTTCACATGCCAGGTTAGTTGCACTACTGTAATAGAATAATCATAGTAACCAGCTATGTTTCTTTTTACTCACATTTTTTCTGCACTGCTACTCAAGCCTCCTGTGTTTGGTTTGCTCTTCCCTCTCTTGCAGCTGTGCACACCTGTTTGCTGCAGCAGGGAGAGGGCTGAGAAAGCAAATAGGAAGCCCAGGAGAAGGTTATTGTTTCATTAGTTTTCTATGTTTGATCATCACAAGGATGATGGCCCTAAATCATGGATGGGGAACAGAGTGCTTATGCCTGCAAATGTTAGGCCTCATTCCACAGCTTTTTTATTGTAATAATAATATTGCACTGTAGTGAAACACTTTGCCCCGCTTCCAGTAATATTGAAGTCCATTATTGTATCCCCAGTGACTCCTGGAAGGAGACTTCCTGCAGACTGATTGGAGCAAGCGCTGCCTACTGGAAAGGGAATTCAGTGACACTTCACATGGAAACACCTTTAAGATCTAATGCCTTGGTCGAAATCCCCTCTGTGCCAGGCAGCAGAAAACTCACCTTCTAGCATTGTTGATGAACATAAACTGGATTTGGGCAGCAGACTGTGGTTTTTAAACACTCATTCACTCTCCGTCACCTAAATGGCAAACATAAGATGGCACGAGTCACTTGTCTAGGACTGACTAGGAAGTAAGTCTTGAAGGATCCCTGGAGCAGTGGTTTTCAACCATCGTGAATACTGTTCAAGTGTGCTGTGAAATTTTGGACAAAGGTAATGAAAATCCATGTAAAACAAACATCGTTTCATCTTGAACAATATTCTATCCAACCAAAATTACAGCTCAGAAAACTCGTGAAAATTAATCATCAAATTAAATGCGAGGTGTCAGTCTTTCGATTCTAAAACATGAACATTCTAAACACAGGTGGCCAAAGGGGAAAACTGAGATGATGGGTATTTTTTTTTTTCCAGTGGATTTGAAACATTAATGCTTTTGATCCTTCTTTAGTTTGTTGTATGCACTATGTTGCAAACCTCTCTAGTAAGACTGTAACCATAGTACATGTAAGTAAATGGGATGTTTATGAGCAATCAATTCAGCTGAAAAAAGTGGATGGGCTGTGAAATTTTCTCACTGAAGTGTGCCATGTTACCACTGCCCTAGAGTATTCACAGCAAATAGCTCATCCTATGCACATACAGGTCAGCAATTATGTCTAGCTCTAAAGTGGCCACTGTATTGAGGCTGGAATTTCACTAGCTTGTAGAACTAGAAAAAACACAGATACATATTGTTAACTGAGCACAGATTCTAAGGCTAGATGGAACCATTGTGACCATGTCGTCTGACCTCCTGTATAACATGGGGCATAGCACTTGCTCAAAATAATTCCTAGAGCAGATCTTTTAGAAAAACATCCGATTTTAATTTAAAAATGGTCAATGATGGAGATCCTCGGTAAATTGTTCCAATGGTTAATTACACTCCCTGTTAAAAATGTATACCTTATTTCTGACTGAATTTTTCTAGCTTCAACTTCCAGTCATTGGGTCGGGTTATACTTTCCTCTGCTAGACTGAGAAGCCTATTATTAAATATTTCTTTCCTACAGAGCTACCTGCAGACTGTAATCAAGTCGCCCTTAACTTTCTTTGTTAACCTTTCGGCTAAATAGACTTTGTTAACCTTTAAACTAAATAGCTCCTTGAGTCTGTCACTATAAGGCAAGTTTCTTAATCCTTTAATTGTTCCAATTTATCAATATTCTTTTGGACTTGTGGGCACCAGAACTGGACACAGCTTTCAAGCAGCAGTCACGCCAGTGCCAAATACAGAGGTAAAACCCCATCCTGTAAGTATGGCCTACAGTGTTTGTTCCATGAAGTATACATTTAAATTTAGCCATATTAAAATGCATATTGTTTGCCCAGTTTACTATGCAGTCTAGATTGTTCTGAAGTGGTGACCTGTGCTCTTCATTATTTATCACTACACCAGTTTTTGTGTCCTCTGCAATTTTATCAGTGACAATCAATTTAGTTACTGCAGGGCTTGTCGCTGACACTGTTATCTCATAGAGCAACACTGGGCAGCAATTAAACAAGGCAGTTATTTGACACTAATGCAGCAAAAAAAAAAAAAAAAGAGCTTTCCCAGGGTACAGTAGTTACAGATTGCTTTGCAAAGGTCTGCATCAATTACTGTCACTTATTTGTCAGCAGTATCCTGTGATTAATTGGAAAGATCCACATTTCTTTGTCTTACATCACCTGTGTCTCTGCTTTCCCATCTGTTTCTGTTGGTGCTATAGACCAACACGTTCCCCTTCATCTACCTTGTCAGACCGGTATCAATGTCTCACAATGAGCACAAGCTAGAACAACGCAAAACCCCAGAGTACCTAAATGTGGTGAAAATAAAGATGTAAAGGGAGGTGGCTGAAAGAATGATTTATTGGAAGTTCTAGATCATGTGCAGGGGGAGGGTGGTGGATTAGGAGCTGTCTTTCTTCACTTAGTAGAGAAATGTTACAATGACAGAAGAAGAGATGTTTATAATCAGTACTAAAGCACTTGAGGATGGTTCCTAAACCCTCGGTACACACCGTGTAGAGCTTTACAAAGAGGTTCCTTGCCGCGTTAGTCACTATGCAGCATGAGGAAGGATGGCTGAACCTGGTCCTAGGGCTCCAGTTCAGGTTAGAACTCATGCATAACTTTAACAGACATCATGTACTTAAGCCACACTGACATCAGTGGAATTTAAACACATGCATCTGTGCTTTTTTCAATGGTGCCTGTGTGTACACAGAACTGAATAGTAACCTCACAGGCAATAAGACCATGTTTAGAAAGCAGTATAGCAGCACGGCTCATGATATTATAGGCGATAATTATAATCATAAGATAATCATAAATCCTCATAATATTTAAGCCCTTACAGACAATTTCAGCTATTGAACTGAAACTGCTGTACACAGGTTGGGGAGCATATGTCATTCCCATTATACAGCAGACATTTTGCTAGGTGTTGTGACTTTTACCATGAGTCTCATGGTGTTTTTCTTAAAGCCTCATATAATTATGTGAGAATCTAAGCTTTTTTTTTTTTTTTTAAAGCCATTTCTAGCCCTCATGTTTGGTGAGAAAAGATCAAAAATGGAAACTCTAAAAGCTCAGCCCCCAAATGGCAAATATAAAGACAACAATGTTTATTATTTTAAGCTCTTTTGTCTTGTTAGTCAGTCTCATTTTCTGTGTGTGTGCTGTTGACCCTAGAGCAAGCAGGGAAAATAAGGCAGGGATCAAATAATTTGCCTAAGGCTACTTAGTGCACCAGTGGCAGAGTCCAGATTAGAACTCAGTTAAACAAGGCTCCCAGGTTGGTGCTTGTTCCTTGAGGGCACCCAGCTTCATGTTATTAAAATTAGCAAATTTAGTAAAAATATATTTAGTACATAAAAACTAATTACAGCCTGAGAGCTTTGATTCTGCTGCCAAACCTTCTGGCTTTACCATTTGTCACTCAGCTAACTACAACAAATGTGCTCTCTACTTCTCAGGCAGGTGTTGTTTGGAAAACTGGCAGAAAGAACATTTAGTGACATGTCCTGGTATGGTTCCATTTATGAATACTTGATTAGTGTAACTTATTAAACAACATGGAAGTCTATAGTTTACTTTATGCTAACTTTAAATTCACATATTAAACTGTCACATGCGTGCACTGCATTAATCTTACATGTTCCGATAATCTGTGTTACAGTTTGTAATAACTTCATCTGTTCAAAGTTTTAGCCCCAGTATCTTGAATAATATACTAAGGAAAAAGTTCCTGAAGTAGGAAATAGAATCTAGCAGTCATTCACTAACACATATTAATAAAGTGGTATTTCAAGTGTTACCCCAAAAATCGTTAAAGTTACAACAGAAGCAGAAGTACAGTTTAAGAACTGATATTAAAACCAAAAAAAGGGCTGGAGATAGTTGCTTCATGTATTATGGCCAATGGACAGCTTTTGATACCCAGAGATCCATAAAAAAGGGAAACAATAACATCTACATAGCAGCATTCAAGATCTTTATTTATGGATCCAAATGATCCTAAATAGCTATTATTGATAATAAACAGAGCTCATCACTCACTAGTTTTGATCTTAATGTCAGATTGTAGCACTTTGTCAGGAGCTTGATAAATAAGACCTTGCTGAATGTTGAAAAGAGAGGGATGGGGCAAAGAAAAGGAATTCTGGGAGAGAGAAGTCTCTCAATTGGTAGAATACTAATGGCTATGTCTACACTGGAAATTTAAGTTGACTTAAGGAGGCTTAAGTCGACTTAAATTAAGCCACGTCCACACTAGGCTTTCATTAAGTCAACTTAACAAATTCCTTAAGTCGATTTTATAACTACCACTCCTTAGGTTGACTTAACCCTTAAGTCGACTCCTTAAGTCGACTTAAGGATGGTGTGGCCGTGGAGTAACCTTTAAGTCAACTTTATTGAGTCGACTTGAGGTTAAGTTGACAACAAAGTGAACTAAGTCGACTTAAAGTTGTCAATTTAGCCCACTTTAAGTCGACTTTAATAAGGTCAACTTTAAGACCACCTTATTAAATCGACTTAACAAAGTCAACCTAACTTTTTCTAGTGTAGACATAGCCAATGAGGTTAAGCTTCTGGCAACCTTGGTATATATAACATTTTCAATCTGCACCTTGTATCAATAGGAATGAAAATAAACATAACATTAAATTGGGATTTGCATGTAGGAGATTCTGAAGATCTTTATTATTTTAATTTAGTGATGTAACATTTTGAAGACTTCACTATACCTTAAATTGTGGCTATTTGAAAACAGCGGGCCTGATTCTGGTCACATTTTCACTAAATCTACACTACACTGGCTCTTTGGAGTTAGCATTGATTTACATAGGTGTAAACAAAGGGAGAATACAAGCCATTGAAGTTAGTGATCTAACACTCAATTTTCATATATTTATTTAAAGACATTGTAAGAATTGAACTTACTTCCCAAATACACTCAGTCCTGTTCTAAAATACAGAAATGACCATTTGATCCTAATGTCAGATTGCAGAACTTTGTCAAGAACTTCATAAATAAATGCTGAATGTTGAAAGGAGACGAGACAACTATTGGACAATTGTTCTTCATGTATTAGTGCATACAAAGAGCGATTTAAAAAAAAATAATGCCTCATTGACTTAAGCAACTAAGGCTCATTGAAAGTTGATGGGACTCCTGCTTTAGAATTTCTTAACCACAGTCGTTATGTGAAATAGCAGCAAGTGCTTCAAAATCATGTTAGTAAGGATTTGTAACAAGAATCTTCTAGGCCCATGGAAGATTACTATCTCTGCCTCAGATCCTGTGTGCCTGCTTGCTCCAGAAAATAGTCATCATAATATTGATATATATCTCAAAAGGCGTCATCAGCACCTTGGACAGTGTGGGCTTGTGAATAATAAAACAGTAGGTACGGATAAAAATTCACAAAATACAAAGAGAAGAAACTGTGTTCTGCTCATTCTCACTTTGAGGTACCCATGGTGTCAAGCTTCCACTAAAGCCAACACTAAACTTTTTTACCCCCAGCCTCCTCTCTCACCATCAGTTCAGCACCACCAATGGCAGGGTTAGTGTTCAAAAGCACACAGATGGCCAATGTGCTGTTCAGAGCAGGTTTTCACAACATGGTGCTGAGACCACCAGTTCTCAGTGCATGGTGTGAACACCACCGGTGTTGCTGAACGGATGGTAGCAATGGTGGAAAATTGTAGAGGAATTAATCTGGTGCAGACAAGACTTTTACCATCTCTTCCATCTGTTACCATAGAACCTTTATTCCTGTTCTCTCTACACCTTCTTGGGTGCCAAGCATCCTTTTGCTCTTCTATAAGATCCCTCTTTAAAACCCACCTCTATCCTCTAGCTCTTGATCGTTGCCTTCTGCTCCTGTGCTATCCACTCCTCCCCTCTTGCCTCACCTTAATCTCTGTTTAAAAACATCACAATATATAAGATTTGTTTGTTTTTATGCCTCATTCTTCTCTCCCTTATTCCCTTCCACCGTCTGTTACCTCCTTGTTTTATATTTGTCTAATTTAGATCTTGAACCTGCCAGGGGAACCACAGGAGTGGACAAGTGCAGCCACACAGGGCTCCGTTGCAGATAATGGGGCAATGTCAATGCTGGGGGCTCCACCCGTGTGACTCTTCTGGAAGGGCTGAGACCTTTGACTGTGAATGCTTTGGAGGCAGGGACCATGTCTTTGAAAGTTGTGTAACACTGTGCAGCGTTATGGGACTATACATATGTTTAACACATAGAGAAATAAAATAAGCATGCCCAAGATATTTGAATGACTCAGAAGAGCCACAGATTATACTTATATCATTTTAAATATTCAAGCCTGCATTTCAGATTTCCTTGCATCATTTTGAGAATTCCTCCTTGTGGTTTGACGTAGGCCTGATCCTCTTGGATCTTATGAGTATAGGAACTAATCTCTTGCTATACAGCTTTGAAGCTTTCTTCTTCTGCACATGCAGCAATCTTCAAGCTACAGATTATATATTATATGCAAGATTAGATTGTAGAAGGCTCTGATCGCTCATTTAATGTCTTTAGGAAAGGTTCCCAGGGCTTTGTGAGCCTCTGAATAAGTGAGGGATATTTCATACATCTCATCTTTGTTTTTACTTCTGGCTTCCTGAAGCAATCAAAATTGGAAGAACAATTGCGTGAGAATAGGCAGGATCAGAAATGAAGACCACATTTGACGTTTCTGGTGAATTATGCCAATTTGACTAATCTGTGGTTATAAAAACACGCCTGAAACAGTGTAAGTAGTACATTGGAAGCAAATAATGAATTGATGATCATTATAGTAGAGCCAGAGCAGACTCTAATTTCATTTTGTTTTTCCCTAGATAATGAAAATTAGGCAATCATAAAATGCTTACAGATACGAAAATCCAATGAAATATAAATCTTCAGTATTTTACATTTCAAAGCCACAAGAGGGCAGAAGCACAGGTAAACTAGTATATGTGAAATCAATAAACTACACCAGGAAAAATTAGATACACTATGTGCTGTAATACTGTTTATGTATTTAATAGTTTGGCATTATTTAAATCACAATTGACCATGTATTATGGAAAATTGTCATTTTGTTTGCTTTGACTCACCAGGTGTTTACAATATGAAATCCTTTACCAAATATGGTCCAGGTCTTCATTTTTTCTGAAATCTGTGAAGAGGAATCCTGATTCCACAGGGAGTGACCACAATTTGAGTCTCATATTTGTGCATTGATTTCAGCTGGAAAGATACTACTAGCCATGGCTATGACTGTAAAAATGCAGAGAAGTGTGGTCATCCTTTTGCTTTCCTCTTAGGAACATAAGAACTGCCACATGGGCTCAGATGGTTCGTCTAGCCCCAGTATCCTGTCTGTTGACAGGGCCCAATGTCAGGTGCTTCAGAGGAAATAAATAGAAGAGATAATCATCTAAGTGATCCATCCCATCAGCCATTCCTAGCCTCTGGCATCAGCAATCCCTGCTTTTCCTGGCTAATAGCCATGGATAGATCTATCCTCCATGGATTTATCTCGTTCTTTTTTAAAACCCGTTATAGTCTTGGCCTTCACAACATCCTTTGGCAAGGAGTTCCATAGGTTGACTGTGTGTTGTGTGGAAAAATACTTCCTTTTACATATGCTGCCTATTAATTTCATTTTGGTGGCCCTATGATGATGGAAGTGATACAATCAGTTTGTTGAACAACTTCTCCAACTCAAAGCTGGAACTGGAGAAATCTATTTCTCACCTGTGGTATCCTACCGTGTTTGCTGAGAGGACTTAAATAGTCTGGGTAACATTTTCAGAAGTACTACACTTAGATTGTTAATAGTATTGAAGCACTGCTCTGCTAAGCATTGTAAGGCCTGATTCAGGAGTCTCTGTCTCATTTTCAAAAGTGACTCAGGCACTTAGGAGCCTCAGGCTCATTTAACATCAGTAGGAGTTAGGCCCTTAGTAGAATTTTTAAAAAAATGCTTAAGCACCTATTTACATCCTGAGGTGGCTAAATACCATTAAAATCTGTCCATAAATCCTTTTGATTTAAATGGGAACTAGGGGCCATATTTTTAAAGGTGCTTAACGGGGCAGACATATGCCTAAGTCCACCATGTAATTGCCACAGAACCACAGCTCAGATGCCACTAACCTCTCCTTGGTACCCAAGTCTCTGAGCTACCTAAGTTTTGCTGGTCAATATTTATAAAAGCAGTCTATGCCCTGCTGCCACAGCTAAGGAGCTCTGGAGCCTCCATAGTGGGCTTTCTAAACTAGGCTGGGAACATTTTTCTCTCCAGTGGGGCCCATCCTCTAGGTGAGCTGCAAGTACATCTAAGCCTTGATACCTAGTAGCATGCAGGTGGTGGAGGGGGACCACACAGTACCTGCACAAAAGATTGCAGGGGCAGAGGGCAGGGCGTGAGCATGAGCGAGGTCTCAAGGCTAAGATGGAGGATGGGAGAGAATGTTTCAGCTACTAAAACCTAGGTGTCCAAAGTGGCTGACCTGGCTTAGGTGCCTTAATCCAGGAGAAGGTTTGCAGTAAGGATCCCAAGTGGGGCAAGGTGCCTATCTCTGGCCCATCAATCCTTTTCGGCATTTCACTCCTGTCTACTTTGGCAGTTCCCCACTCAGCTGGTTGGCTTTTGAAAATCCCTTTCTTGGGTGCTTAACTAACCTCATAGGGAGCCTGGGTGATACAGAGCCTGCTGGGACTGCAAATTCCAAAACCTTGAATGCCTAAGCCACTTTTGAAAACAGGATGTGGGTAGTATGACAATTTTACTCATATACTAGATGTTCCAGTGAACTCTACCTATGCCACGCAATTGGGAGTGTTGTTTTCCCTTACAGGTTATTCAGTGTCTTTGTTTTGCAAGTAGAAGAGTTCTTTTCAGCAAACAAGGAGTCTTGTGGCACTTTTAAAGAATAATGAATTTATCACATGAGCTTACATGGGAAAAAAATCCCACTTCATCAGACACTTGAAGACAAAGTGGGATTTTCTCCCATGAGAGCTCATGCCATAAATAAATGTGTTAGTCTTTGAAAGTGCCACAGGTCTCCTTGTTTGTTTTGCTGAACTAAACTAACATGGCTACCCCTTTGCAATTTTTACTTGCAGTTAGTTGTGTCCATCTCAAATAAAACAAATTTAAATTGACACTAACCACCCCCAAAACAAAATCAATCTCATGTGCAGGCAGTGTTTTCATCTTCTGAAGGAAAGAGGCAGCTTTCATTTTGTGTGTCTTATTATATAATGCTCAACTTTTAAATATAATTTTGAATCTGAGAAAAAGTGCTTTGCTCCTGCTATCTGTCTCTGTGCATGTATGTATTAAATGTTTCTATTTTTTTAAGGTCAGTGGAGTCAAACCAGTATGAGATGAGAATATGGTTTTCCTGACTTTCCGACTATACTCTCAGTATGTCTATGAACATGCTGCCAAAATCTAGAACAGCTGTGGATTCACCTCTGACAACTCTGAAATTCAATAAAGAGCCATGGACTCATCTGTGATCCATTTTATTTGTATTTCAAAAAACATACTTTTTTGTTGTTGTTCTTTACGTCTGGCTCTTCTCAAAGCCGTGTCATAAGGGATACTGGGTGGAGAAAGAGCTGTTAAAACTAGCTGCTTTAACTAGTTAGGATCTGCTTTTAGAAAAAAGCTAGCACCACAGCCATTTGGAGCACACAGTAACTATACAGGCCTTTACTCCAAAGGATGTTAGAGCCACAGAGGTGGTTTTTATCTATTGGAAGTGATCTTTTGAAGCAAAAATCCAAATATTTATCCTCCATTGATGGAGAGTTGAACCATGGCTAGATGAACCACATCCTTGTGTATGTGACAGTAGCCCATATCCTGACCAGACTCAGCCCAGACTGTAATTTAGGAAACTGCAGAATCAACTAGAAGAAACTTGTAATTAGGAACAAAATTTAGTGCTGGCCTTGGTTTTCACGGTTACTGCTTGTCTCTTTCTTGAGCATAAAAGTAAGTGTTTTAAGAAACAAATTCATTTCCAGTTCTCTAGTACCTCTTTCCTCCTTAGGTTTGGATTGCAGAGCCTTTATTACAGTAAATAATTTCTCATGAGCACAGACCCAGGAACTAAAAACTCACCAAAATGAATAAGGATTTCACAACCTGGGTCTTCATGGTTAAAGCACATGGGAAAATTCCACCTTCTAATGGCAAATGGGTCATCTTTATCAGCTGTTTTCTCCCCAGCTGCATTCATGTTTGTTTCTGCCTTTCAATTTAGTTTAGTTAGTAACTGTCTGAACATGAGAAATTTTATACTAAGTGGTTTTACAACATGGCAAAATCACAGGCAAATCCTAAGTGTTAAAGGTCAGTAACTCATTTAGGACTGGGAGGTAGATCCTTCTTAGCTAAATATCCTTATAAGGACTCAACCTAGGCTGCATGTTAGCACATGGTTTAAGGAGGCCCTCTTACTTTGCCGTGACTGCTTTCCCACATTACAAGGAGTGGTGCAGGGAGAGGAAACAGCTGCTACAAAGCCACTCACTGCCCAGTCCAACAGGGGTGGGCAGATGTTTGATCTCCTCCTCCTCCCCATGCGGTGGCCGGTACAGCTGACCTGGCACAGATGGGGACATAAGCTACACCGGGATGAGGGCCTGTGTAGCTCATCTCCTCTTTGGAGCAAGAGGCGAGCAGCAGCAAACTGGACTCTGCATCAAAGAGTGACAATTGTATCCCTGTTCTGTTCCAGGACAGTGCAGCTACACCTTTCCCCCTACTCAGAGTAGTTTGTAAGATTCCTTTCAGGGAAAACATCAGTTACTTGGTTTCAATGGTGTAGCAATGGTGTCCATGCCTGCCAGTGCCTGGGGGGGGAGGGCAAGCTCACATTTATGCTCCACCAGGCATCCCACCCCACTCCACTCTTTGCAACCTCTCCTCTCTGGTGACCCTCTGCAGCCCCTCCCCAATCCTCCCCTGTCGCTACACCACTGATTGGTTTTGTTGAAACAAGGAGCCTTGGGGCACTTTTAAAGAGTAAAACATTTATGTCGTGAGCTCTCGTGGGAGAAAATCCCACTTTGTCAGATGCTAGAAGACTGAGAACTTAAAGAATGGGAGGAAAATAAATGCAGGGAAGTGTAAGTTCTCCATCTTCAAGTGCCTAATGAAGTGGGATTTGCTCATATGAAAGCTCATGCAATAAATAAATCCTTTAGTCTTTAAAAGTTCCACAAGACTCCTTGTTTGTTTTGCTGAATTAGACTGACACAGCTACCCCTTTGGAACTTAGTTTTGTTGAAATTAGTATTTCTTTTGTCATTTTAGAATCCCTTGTGCAGCCATAGCAGTACATCTGTGACTCATTGTACCTGGAAATGCTATAGCTCACCTAGCAGTTCAGTTGATTCTTACAGTTGGATTAGTGTATCTTCCATGGAAATCTTTGTTTATCCTTTGGGCAAGATCAAGTATAGTCTAATTACTAATACAGCCTCCATGCTTGCTGGGATTGGGCTAAATGATCAGATAATTCCAGTCTCAGATTTTATTATCCTATGATATTTACAACTCAATGCTAGGTGAGTGGACACAAAAATTACAGTCTTATCTAAACTGCAAAACTCTTATCTTCTTCAGAATCAGGGCATCTTCCCTGAACTCCATATATAATTCCAACCTACTTATTCTTTTCCTCTTACGAAGGTAGCTCTAATAACATCTAGTCTCTATTGCTTCAGCATTCAATCTGTCTGCTGTTAAAAATGAACGTATTACTCACAGATGCAGTCAAAAGTTTCCATTTTATCACAGTGTAAATGACACGTGTTGGCCTGTACACATTTTATGAGGTATAGATAAATGCAATTTCAAGCCTGGAAAATAAAGTAAGATGATAGCTTATTTGGTTAAAAAAAAATTGATTCCATTGACTCTCAAACTGGTATGTCTGGTAGATTGAGAGTCTGCCATATGTTAAGATATGCAGAAGTGCCCTTAATAGAATAGAAGACACCATGGTGCCCACCAAAGAGTTAACCTTGACAAAACACCAGTAAAGGCCACTAATTCAGCAGCCGCAGTACCTGTTGTAGGACTTCCTCCCAGTTTTGTTTAAACAGCTGTTAAACTGGAAATGAATTTGTGGATTTAAGGGCTTATAGTCTTTGACTTCATAAAAGAATAATGAAACCCCTTTTATTAATGGTCCCCTTTTTTGTTAAATGCCCTGCTTGAAGAGGAACACAAATTAAAACAAAATCCCTCCAATAAAACGTTGTTTGGCAAACAGTGTGGGTACTTCCTCCATCATTCAACATATCCATTATTATTTATAAGAAAATAGTTCCTGGGCTCCATTGTGCTAGGCATAGTACAGAAACATAGCAACATACAGTCCCTGCTCCAAAGAGCTTACATTCTGAAAAGAACAATGTGACAAAACCTTTATGAATTAAATAGAGTCTTCCAGAAAAAGTATGTTTAATGAGACACAGAAGAGAAACTTCTTTTGGCAGCATGCATGGGGTATTAATTCTAAAGCAAACAAACATCTATTAAATAAAAGACCATATATAAATGGTTATTTTCATTTCTAGTGAATAAAAGGTCTAATCCCAATATAGGGCATTTTCTGTGGATTAGTGGCCACTTTAGCTATCACCTACATTTTCAACAATCAAGTCCCTTACTCTAGTTAATTTCCAGGAAATGCTCCAATTATTACTATTAAAAACAATTATTTGTATTGCAATTACACCTGGAGGCACCAATCAAGATCAGGGCCCCAATGTGCTAGGCACTGTATAAACAGATAATGAAAAATTCCCTGTCCAGAAGAGCTTGCTTTCAAGACAAAGGGTGGGAGGGGAAAGAGGAACACATAGGTCATGTGTGTTGCCCAGCATCCTACACTGGTTACTGGCAGAGCTAGAAATAGAATTCAGGGCTCCTGACTCACAGTCCAATGCCTCACACAAGAATCCATGCTGGGAACATCAATTCTAGTTAATTACCAATATCGAATCGAGAGAGAAAGAGAGAGAGTGTGTGTGTGTTGGTTTTTGCTTTTGCTTTTCAAAGGCAATTATCTTGATTCTTCTTTGGCTCCTCTAATATGTCAAGTGCAGAAGTCAAACTGATTCAGTAAAAGTCCATTTTCTTACATTGGTGTCATTTTGTTGACTTAAAGAAGCATCCATTCCAATGGACTCTGGTAAGAGATCAGAGGTCTAAACTTAAAACAGTTGAAATAGCTTCGGTTCTGAGGGGTGTGAAAAATCTGTGTCGACCTAAACTTCCAGTTCCTGTTGATACAGCTAGGTCAATGGAACAATGCTTCCTTTGCCCCGGCTACCATCATTCAGCAAGATAGAATTTGACACTGAACCAATGAGACCTTATCAAGCCATTTTTTAATTGAATCAGTCTCTTTGCAGGAAAAAAGGAGGGTTTAGCACCACACTATATAAAATACATTACCAACTGGTGAACTGACCCTAGATTTTGTGGTGCCCTGTGTAAAATAAAGATTGCTACATTAAGCTGCCCCTAGCTCCTCAACATCTCCCCCTACATCTGCCTTCTCCATGCCCTTTTTGTTCCACATGACCAAGCTCTTCTAGTGACATAGAAAATGGAAGAGTTGCAAGTTTGAGCAAAAGAAAAAGTTTCTTTAAAAAGGGGCAACAGTGGATAATTCAAGAACTCTTTTGGCCTGTTGGTGCCAGAGTCAGATAGGGCCATGAGCAAAGAATCAGACACTGCTATGGCTGGCAGTTTGGACAGTTGTATCTTTAGAAGTGGGGCACATAGAATTGCACAGATCATAAAAGACAGAAGGCTGCCATTGATCATTAACCCCAGTGAGACATTTATCCTTCAGAAATGGCCTGAACTGAGGTTTTTGTTTCTATTATAAGGGCGTGAGAGAGAGAAAAAGAAAGTCTGTGTGGAGGTGGTGAAGGGGTGGAGAAGAACTATAGGAATAATGAAGTGAAAGAGATATCAATTCAAATTTTAACCGCTCAATCCCATTCTTAATTATACCTATTTGTTCAAATAGATATTTTCCTAATACTGTTACAGATATAGTTATAAAGCTGTATTATGCCTCAGTCAGACCTTTATCATCTTTGTAAGCTGGGACTGATCTTTTATCAATAAGGAACAAAACGGATACACTTCATCTCAGCAAGGAATGTAGTGCGCAAAGCAGTCACTGACTTGCACGTCAACTCTGTTCTATTTGTCCTGCTCAGGTGATCCACTTTTCAGGCTACTAAGTTGTTACTTACCCCTAGCTCTGTCTACAGTTACATTAGCAGTGAGATGAGAGCCTTGTGTGATATGCAGTCTGTTATCACCCTTCTACGAGCAAAGAAACCAGGAGGAAATAACGCACAGAAAGAGAAAGCAGATGCTCCATTTCTCTCCATGGATTCTGACTGAGGCCTTGTACACACTACAAAGTTACTGCGCGGTAAGGTTCCTTACTGCGCGATAACGGTGAGAGCGTACACACACCAATGCTTCTTGTTGTGCGGCAACAGCCCTCTTGCTGCGCAACATGTAAACCACCCAAACAAGGGTGGTAAGGCTTACCACGGAACAGTTGTTCCATGGTACAGCCTGTGTGTACACTTCTTGCATTATTGATAGCCTCCGGAAATGTCCCAGAGTGCCAATCGAGGGCACTCTGGGACACTGGAGCTGTCAAATATGTCAATTTCACTGCTCTAGCTCTTGGAGAGCAGTGAAATTGATTGTTATGGGAGCTGCCAGGTTTGGCGGCTCCCCTGGACTAAGCTAGGGGGCTGGCCCGAACTGGCTGGTTCAGGCCAGCCCCCTAGCTCAGCCCCGGGGCTTTGGGTGGCAGCGAGGGCTGTGCGCTTAAGCGCTGCAGCTCCCGCCACCACCTGAAGCCTGGGGGCTGAGCTAGGGGGCTGGCTGTGGGCAGTGCATGGTGGGACAGGTGCCCACCATGCATTGCTCTTGTATCGCAAAGGAGTGTTCACCTTTGCAATATAACCAGCAGGTGTGTACACACCAAAGCGCTATATTTATAGTGCTTTCCTTGTCCCGCAATAGCTTTTATTGCGGGACAAGTTTGTAGTGTGTACATAGCCTAAGGAAGGTAGGAAAACAATTCTGGGCCTCTTTCACTATAAGTGGCATAAAGTTAGCTACCCCAGAATGATATGGACAGTAAGGTGGGGGAATAGCAGCAAACAAAACCTATGTAATGTCTAGCTTCTTCTGTGCGCGCGCGCACATACACCCACCCCTACCTACCTTTTTTGTGGGGGAAACAAATGTGTGTTTAAAAAATGGTGGCTTCCTTTAGGGCCCATTTTCTTTTAGAGTGTTGTGACATGCTTTCTGATTGACAAATCTAGATACAAATTAGCTGCCAGAAAGGGTGCAGCAAGGGTTTTATGAATGTGAAGCACTCCAACTAAAGGGATTTTTTTAAAGTTGAAACTTTCAGCACATTAGCTGAGAGTCTGGTTATTTTGATTATTTTAAAGAGGCTGCACAGTGACCAATAGCAACCAAAAGCATAAACTAAGTGTTGAAAAGATTCTAGTTGCTGGAGGTTTGTCGCATCGTAAATTGAATAAGATGTCGGAAAAGCAATGTAACTTGGTACAGTACAAGAAAGGCTTTGTACAGAGCAGTTGAAATTGCATCATCCAAGCAAACTATCATTATGCCTATAATTTTTCTCCACCCCTTCACCACCTCCACACAGACTTTCTTTTTCTCTCTCTCACACCCTTATAATAGAAACAAAAAAACCTCAGTCCAGGCCATTTCTGAAGGATAAATGTCTCACTGGGATTAATGGCCCTGTGTGATGGCTTCAGATAACCTCCTTCCACTGCTCTTAGTCATCATTGTTTAATTGAAATGAAGAGTAAAAGACAGGAGAACTGTCAGCTAGATTTCTGAAGACAATGTTAAAACATGGCTCTGGTTCTGCAAGCATTCAAAAGAACAGCATTCGGATAAACAGGATTGTCACTGCAGTAACTTAAGCCCCCTTTTCCTAGGTGTAAACCACAATTAAGCAAAAAGCATGCATTTAAGTCTATTCATTGAAGTCAATGGAAGACAAGCAGAAGGTTACGTGTTTTGCTGAACGGGGATAGAGTGTTAAATTGACCACATCTACGCTACAGATGCCATGGTGGCACAGCTATACATTTGTAGGGCCATAGTGCAGACGCACGGTACAGCAACAGAAGGGTTTTTTTTCCCATTGCTGTAATAATGTAGCAATAATGTAGCAATCTTTATTTTACACAGGGCATCACAAAATCTAGGGTCAGTTCACCAGTTGGTAATGTATTTTATATAGTGTGGTGCTAAACCCTCCTTTTTTCCTGCAAAGAGACTGATTCAATTAAAAAATGGCTTGATAAGGTCTCATTGGCTCAGTGTCAAATTCTGAACAACCATTGGCCAAAAAGGTACTGCTGGCCTCTTCTAAAGATTGCACCTGCACACAACAATTTATAGTCCTTTTCATCCCTAATGGTCCACCCCCATCTCCATCTGTCAGTGATGGTCAGACAAAGGGTGCACGCTGTAATCCCCATGTGCTTTGGAGGGGGCTGAGAGGTATTGTATCTTCTGGAGAGGCAATGTTTCCTGGAGTTCCCTTTAGGACTGTGCATGACTGCACTGCTCTTACCGTAGGACAGCACAAGACTTCTGTAAATTTTATGCTTCAGGCACCAGTAGCCAAAGATTATACCCTTTCAATGGGTAGCATAAGACCAATATTTTTTTCCTGTCTTCTAGATGTCTCACTTGGAGAAGTTTATATTCTTCCCCAAACATTTTTGCTCTTGTTTCTTATACTTTATCTTCAGTAGTTTACAGTCAACTTAATGGGGAGCATTCGGAAAACAGCCAGTTGGATGCATACCTGAATGTGAGGATTTCATCAGAGTAACACATCATATTTCTTAACAAACACTGTGTTCATGTTCCTGAATCTGAAGTGATTTGCCGCTACCAAGTTTCACCTGATTACATGGCTTAGCAGTGTCGATATAGTTCAGCACACTGAAGTTGCTCTTGACAGAATAATGTTCTTGAGCAAGAGAGAACCACCAAATAACGGTAGCATGGTGTAATAAAATAAGTCGTTAATTATAGTGTCTTTTAAACAAGAACTCCCAGGTATGGCTGTCAACACAAATGACAGCTGAAAGTCCATTTATGAATGATAGCTCAGTGTAGAACAGACACAACAGAACACTGAATCTCAAGTTACACTTGCACAGAAGCCACAGCTTGTAAAACAAATATTTGAACCTACACTGGATTACTCAACTTAAGCAATAAAGGACTGAAATCTACCTTCTGACTGTGTGCAAACACAGTAGCTGTCTTTGTATAAGATGCCATGATGCATGTCTTGTAGCAGAGAGCAGCAATAAATGATGAACTTTCCCTCTTAAATACAGCACATTAACAGGAGAAACAGATATAAATCCTTGGATAAAAGTTTCTTTTGCTCTTTGACTTCTCAGAGAAAAACCATTTGCCTTTTCAGTTCTTCGGTATGTTTCTCCCTGTTTAGAATGACTCTCATTACTTTTCTAGGATGATTTTTAAAATAAAACTTGAGACATCTACCTATTCCAGTGCTCAAATCATAATATTGATAACTAAAGAACAAGGTAACATTTCTTTCAGGCCCCGAAATTATATAATCACAAATTATGGCATCAATTCTGGAAGTTGTACATGCTTAATTTTAGGCACTGGGAATAGTCCTAGTAAAGGAAGTTAAGCAGAAGAGTGATCTACGTGCATATAAACAAAAAATTATATTATCAAGGTTGCGATGTTAAAACATGAGTCAGAATATAAGGTTCCCATAGCAATATAAAGTAATTCACTCATATAGGACATTTATTTTGCATATTCAATTATTACTGTATCTCCAAATATACCTGTATAGAATACTGAGTACATGTGATGTTACTTACTCTACCTTTTTCCTTTTCTAACTTGTGTGTAGAAATGGTTTGCACTGAGATGGACTTTGCATTGGGGAACATAAAGAGACAAAATGAAAGCTAAGATGTGAAGACAGTTGCACAATACAGGAAAAATTGCAGAGATTATATTTGTGGCATACAGATTTTTTTTTTCCCCACATGTGATTGTCTCCTGTTATTGATGTTAGGGCATGTTTTGTTTTGGACGGATTGGCTGTTTCTGACCCAGGAAACATGAATCATGTCATGAAACTAATTTTTTTGGTTTTCTATATTGGATTACCAAAGAGGCAAAAAAGGGGTGAGGTAACATAAAATGGCATGTTTCACTCTCCAATTATTCAAAACTGGTTGAAGGGAATTTTCTCTAGCTCAAAAATATCATAAATAGCATCAGGCTATCTGAGGTTCTTTTATTCTGAAAGTTTTTTAGATAGTCATGGACAACAAGAAACAGGGTTTATAATGGTTCTCTATGCTTTATATAAACTCAGTTCAGTTCAGAACTGTGAATACTATAATAAGTCATGTTACCTCCCACTCCAGTGAAATACAACTGCCTCTTGGATAGAACATAGCAGTTTGGAAATACCTGGAGCTTTAAAGATAAGTATTGATTCTGTATTGACTCAGAGCCTGATCTTAACCATTTTTGCCCAGGAGTACATACATAAACTCCTAGACCAGAAGGGATCCTTGTAGAGGTCCTAGTTTGACGACCTGTATAACACAGGACTGGAATTGCCCCTAAAATAATTTATTTTGAATGCATTTACAACTACATTTTGAGACCTATCGTTTTAATCCATTTAATGTTTGCCACTTTAACTTTGTATCATTGTAGTTTGTATAATCAAAATATTGTACTATGCCAAGTCAAATGCCTTATAAAAGTCTGTTAAATCAATACTATTAGATTTTATCAACCAAATTTATAATCTCATTTTTTTAAAAAAAAGCCTAGTTTGACAGGAGCTATTTTCCATAAACTCATATTGAGTGGCGTTAATTTTATCACAGTCCTTTAATTCTTCATTAATTATATTAACCACTCCATTATCTTGCCCGGGATCAATATCAAACTAACAGGCCTAAAATAACTCAAGTCACTACATTTACCCTTCTCTATATTGGATGGCACAGGGTTTCTTCAAGTCTTTTGGAACTTCCCCAGTGTTCCAAGGCTTTTTAAAAGTCAACTTTAATGGTCCAGTAAGTTCCTCTTCTAGCTCTTTGGAAACTCTTGAGTGCAAGTTATCCAGACTTGTTGATCTAAAAATGTCTAACTTTAATAACTGCTGTGTAACATCATCCTGAATTACAAATACAATTGGAATTGAAAGCGTCATCATCATCATCGTCATATGATACAATGAACTTCTGTGTTTTCCCAAACATAGAACAGAAATATTTGTTGTACACTTCTACCTCTTCTGCATCTTTTTTGATCATTCTTCCATTTCTAACTAGTAATCTTGTTTGTTCTTTAGATATATTAACTCCTGAAGTTTCAGATGGGTATGATTACAAAAGTCGGCTCTCAGTGGTAGCTTACAGCTTGCTGAAACTTCAGCAACACTTCCTGTAACTCTTGCTTATGTTTTCCCTGGAGGTCTCACCACCAAATAATGAATATAAGCATCCCCGCTAATGTGAGATCTTGTCAAACACACAGTTGCAACCATTATTTTAAGTACCTACAGTATAATTGAACTTTTGCTACAATTTCTTCAATCATTATAGAAAAAAATTCTTGGTAGAACCAGTTACTGGGTGTCCTATGAATTTTGAAAACAAACACATTTTTGCTTGAAAATTTTAAAAAAGTTAAATATTTTGTTTAAATTGTTGGGGGGGTTTTTTTTTTTTTTTTTTGGTTTTCAGTTTTCTTCCTCCTCGCCTTTCTTCCCCCTTATAATTTTATCACTAAAAATGGGGGAGGACAAAATAAGAGGCAGAGAAAAAGATGATAAACTGAATCCCACCCAAATTACGATTTTTTTCATTTTATTTTTGTCAATAAAAGGGAATTGAACACCACCACCCCCCACGTACACACACATTATGTTTCTGTTCATGGATTGGCTGAATGTAATTCGGGTTTCTAACATTAATAATAACAGCAGCATATTAATTTAAAATGATCTGTTTGTGCAGTCTTGCCAATAAACTCCTTCACAGGAACTTTCCGTTGTATTTGTTTCACACATGTGTAATATGTCAATTAAAACAGAAAAAACTAGTAAGTCTTCAGAGTTTCACAAAAGTCAGCCACCAAAATTTGCAGAAGTCTCACAAAGGTGCTTGGGATTCCAAACTAATAAAACAGTCCCAATTATTCTCTTCTTCCCAAATTTACAGATGTCTTACTCAATTCAGTAAGATTCGATTCTAAAGTCTGAATGCAATAAAGTGAACCAACTATTGCTGAATGATTATCATTTACATATAATGAAACATGTTGCACCTAAAATATGACACTGAGACAAACATCTATAAAATAATGGAAAAGTGTATTTAATTAAAATTAAATAGGCTATGTGTCAAATATAAAATAAAATATATGTGATAAATTCTTCTCAGTTACACTGGTGTCAAATCTGATGAATTCACTGGTGCTACACTGACTTTACATTAGTGTAACGGAGACTGGCCCACACATTATAATTAGATGTTGGCCTCATATTCATTGCCTTATTGCTGTATTTTTGTTTTTCATGAGAAATTTTTTGGGTGTTAGACTTTAGTTTCTTATTTACAAACATCACCCATACAGAGCAGTGAGTCCTTTGCGACTTGGCTGGTCACATCGGGCCTCAGCAAATGGCCATTGAAGTATAAGGCAGAGTTCATGGATTTCAAGGGACTTTGAATCAGGCCCAAAATGATAGTGCTTCTGTAACCTTCAGGTGGGCTGGAGAGTACTTCAGTTGCCTTTCTCCAGTGCCTAAAAAAAATAAAATGAAACCCAACTCCTATGGAGAAAACAGCTGGAGACCCAGGATTCAGTTTTCAAGGGGCTCTCAGCAAAGATGGTTCAAAGTTAATGAAAACAAAAGCAATGAGCTTTATTATTAACTTTATAAATCTTATGATTAAAAAACCCCAAAATAATGACTATATATTTATAACATAATGTGGCTATCTTGTAAACTCACATTTAACATTTTCACAGCTTTCTTCTCCACAACACACATAAACAAGAAAAACAAAATGAAGTTAAACAGAACAGTCCCCACAGAAACACTGGAACTAGCGCCATCCAGTCAGCTCACTGATTAACCAGCACTCAGTCACATATAGATGTGAAGAAACTCTGCTGCAAAATGCTCCCGAGTAGGGAGACATCATCTTGATGTTGACACCTGGCTCACCTTCTCCCAGTCACACACTTAGCCATGGGCTCATCTCATGCAACTCTTGTGGCTGCTGCTCTCATGACATCCAACCACCACCACAGTAGTAGGAAACCTTGTGGAGCATGCTCATGGCTAATTTCCAGAAATCTGGCTCTGGTCAGCTAAATCCACCCAGCAACAGTAACCTAGTCTTATCAGGTCTCTTAAAGAGACTCTTCATTTAGGCATATGGGTTACACTTCCTCCTTATTTCCAGTTAGTTAGTTGCATTAAAAGACAGGTTAAAGTACATTAAATGTCTTCCTTATAAAATGTCCCCATGTAAATAATTGCCATAAAATGTTCTATAATTTTGAATGGGAAGGAAGGTGGTCCAAAAAACCAGTCTTGTACTAAAATGTAGTGCACCCTATGAAAAGTGTGGACAACTCCCTGAAATAGTATCTTCTCCTAGGAAAATAGTTCTTAGTGTGGTGCTTTCTTTTGATTTCTGATAGGAACTTATGAGGCATTTTGTTCACATTCTGTTCAAATTAACAATGTTAGTGATAACTACACGGTTTCTCTTCCGTTTTAAGAATTAACAGTTGGGCTAAGCAGTGGAATAGGATCCAAAAACCACATAAGATGCTGATGCCATCATTTCCTTCCAGAATGCAAACATACTGGTTGAAATCCTGTCCCCAGTGAAGTCAAAAATATGAGTTTTATTCTTTACTGCAGAGAGGCCAGATTTCACCTTCTTTTTCCTCTTGCCCATCCATCCAGTGTGTGCCTGGTCTCTGTTGAAGTCCAGGAGGAAGTTTACAACATTTCCCACCAGCAATTGAGACAAGCTTCTAGCAGGAACAAGGTATGTATTTATGAATTATTCCTAATAATATTGATCCACTAAAATGAATAGGCGCATATATGCAGAGCCCTAATATATAACTATGGAAACTACTCAGGGATTGTCCAGGACATCAATTACAACCCACTTCTGGAGATGCTTTTCACTGTCTTGTTAGGTAGAAATGAGCTTTTCTTTATACAGTAGCATACATAAATAGCATGAGAAGCTTTATATTTAAGAACTGTGGAATACAAATCTTAATCTAAGGTCTGGGAGAAATTGAATGTTACTCAGTTGTAAGCAATAGTTTTTCCTGATGTTCATTAACAGTTTTATGAAAACTAAAGCCATTTAAATGGCATAATCAGGGAAGCTGATTTAGCAGGATGAAACCTCAGGGAACATTTTCACCAGTAAATTGAATACACATTTTTTGTCATAGCCAGACAATTGTAACCGCTCAAGCTACTTCCGCGCCCCCCCCCCCCCCCCCGTTGCCCTGGCAGCTAAAACTATGGGCGTTAATGCAGTTTTTAAATCTAAATTGTTCACAGCTTTTGCTCTTGGCTTGTCTCACACAATGGCAACCAGAAGAAATTATGTCTTTCTTGCTGATTATCTTAAAGAACTTGAGAGTAGAGATTCTGTACCGTACATTGTGGCATCTCTGGATCAATTTAAAGTTTATCAATTTCAGCTACTACTTAAAGTAATTAGAGTAAAGTGTGAAGGAAGAATTTTCCAATAAATTGTGGTGTTAATATCTGAATAAAATTTGTTTGGATGAGATCATTGGTCATTCAAGATGAAAGTGAATTTAATAAGATGTCCAACTGCTTTTACTGTGCTCCTGAAGCTTTAGATACACTGATCCATGTCCAAAATTTCAGGATAACACCACCAAGATCTGTAGTACCAAGGCTGCAAATGAAACTGTATAGATTTATAAAAGACAGAAAAATTATTTTATCTTCAAACTGTTTTATTTCAGAATTTTAAAAAAAGTTTAGTAAATAAACACAAAGAAAAATAGAAAAAAAATAATGTGGACATGTTACATTATTTTTCCTGACTCTGCTCAATAATCAGGTGAGAAGTCTGGAGTTTCTACATGTACAAATGGAACACTTGAACACTAGACACACTTTTCTTGCATAAGTCACGGTTAGCTGTCAGTTTCTCCATGGACATTTTCCATGTGCACTTTGAGGTAGTCATTTCTTGTAAACTTCTTGTGGCAAAGCTGGCATTCAGCCATTGGACGATTGGGATTGTGAGTCAGCTTGTGTCGGATCAACATTTTCTTCAGGCTGAAGGATAAATCACAAACCTAAAGCATGGAAAACAAGACAAAATCAATAAACATTCAAAAAACCTGGAAGTGTGCAAGACATGTTACATATTTTAAATCAATGGAATGAAACTTTAGCTGCTAGCATTGTGCATTTGCAAAACAGAAAACATGAGCTAAGATTTCGGAAGACTAACTCCTAACTCCCTTTAAGTTATATTTCTCTGTTTCTTGTATCTTTCCGTCTTCTCAGGTTAACTGTTAGCAGCCTAAAACTGTTGGCATTTAAAAACAACAACCCACTTCTGGAAGCATTGCTGAATTTGAATTACTTTGTTTAGATGCGTAGTTGCACTGAAGTTAATGGCTTCCTAGTTTTTCAAACGAATTGCATTGAAAGAGATAGCACTGCTCATGTGAGTGAAGTTACTCATGTGTGCATACTTGCAAAATTAGGCCCTAACAGGTCTTCCATTAATTCTTCATATACAACAAACCCAACCTAATAATGGAACAAAAAAATTCGCTGATAAATTTAGCTTCTTCATTGCCTGCGAGGTCACAATTTCTTCCAAATTATTTATTTGCCCTCACTCAATGAGTTTTAAACTCTTTGTATAGTTTGTGTATGTATTCAGTTGTCATTTGAAATAGTAACAGTGTTGTTGATTGGTCATATAAGTCACATGGTACTATTTCTCTTCCTTCCCCTGAACCCTGCCTGTACAGCTTCTACAGCAGTGGTTCCCAACCTTTTTAGTTTGAGGGCCTCAGTTATCATTTTTATAACCCTGAAGGGCCACCAGTCTCCACCAGCAGCTCTCCTTCTCCCCACTGCAACCAGATGGAAAGAGTTCAGCAAGGAGGCTGACACCTCGCTGAGCTCCCATCATGCAGTAGGGAAACCACACGTGTGCTATAGCCCTATATGTTCCACGTGGGTCCTTAGGCAGTGGCTCCCTTCTGCAGCCAGGGAGATGGTAGATCAGCGCCCCCCTCTGGCTCCAGCAGGGACCCCAGCGCCTATTGACCTAGGCAGTGCACTTTGCCATGCTCCCTGCTATAGACAAGGGGAGGGGAATGCTGATCTCCCATCCCCTTTAGCTGTAACAGGGAGCCTGCACCAATCTTTCAGCCCTCTGGAAATGCACTCCACCTGGATCCTTAGGTAGCAGCTCCCTTCTGCAGCCAGCAGGATAGGAGCTGCAGGCCACTCTGAGGCTGCGTCTACACTGGTAAATTAAGTCGACTTAAGCTTGCTTAAGTCGACTTAATTTACCCTGTGTCTACACTACAGTTTCCTTAAGTCGACTTAAGCAGCTTGCTTAAGTCGACTTAAGGAAAATAAAGTCGACTTAATGAAAATTAAGTCAACTTTATAAAACCACCTTTTCATTAGACTTAAGGCTTAATTCAACTTTTTAAAGTCGAATTAAGCCAGTGTAACCCTAGGGTAGCCCTAAATTGACTTATGTTAAGGAAGTTCCCACCTACAATGGGCCAAAGGGAGAAACCTGATGAGCCATTAAGGAGACAATGGTTGTTCACACCCTCCTGTCTAAGGCATTCCTCCAGAATGACACAAGTTAAAGTATAGATATAACATCAAATTCCTAACTTCTAATCGAAATAGAATTCCTAGACATAAACTATATAATCATTCCCAGCAATTTACTACCTTTCTATTGATACCAAACATGACATAGTTCCTATGGATTATAGCATTTATGAGATATCCATAGAAAATAATATCATAAATGCTTCTCTAAATCCAGACAGCATCACACCCTGCCCACATGCCCTGCCAGGGTCCCTGTCCCCCTTTGCCCCATTGCATACAAGGGGTGCCCCCCTGCCACCGTGGACCTGCCCAAGGTCCCCCATGCCCTACAAAGTCAACCTAGGGCATCCAGTGTGGACGCTCTAGGTCGACTTTGTAAGTTCCCCTTGAAGTCGACTTTAATTTTAAGTGTAGACCCACTTAGTTAAAGTCGACTTAAATTAACAAGTGTAGACATAGCCTGAAGGCCCTTGCGGGCCACAAGTTGGGAACCACTGTTCACCATTCCATGGCCTGGAAGAAGTACAAAGGATTTCTTCTTCCTGCCTCCCTGCATATCTGCCATTCTTCCAGGCCAGGTATTTGGGTTGAGCACTGGGAGCTGGATTTGGGCCTAAAAGTATACCAGTAGCAAATAATCCATTGAATAGCATTTTGAATGAGGCGGGTCTCCTGTGACTCAGTAAAACCAAATCTGAACAGTTCAGTACAGTTATCTAAATAGCAAAAACAACTAAAGTCCTATCTTTAAGATGCCACTGGCTATTTGTTATTTTTGCTATATACAGACCAAACATGGCTACCCCTCTAGAATTTATCTACATAGGTTATTCTAACCTGGAATGTAATTGCTTTATGCCCATTCAGGCAAAAATCATAGAATGGCCATACAAAAAAGGGCAATAGTCAAAAGCAATCCAAAATAACTAACCTTTCCAAATAACAAGAACAGTACCTATGCTGTTGCAACAGAGCAGGGTTAAAAAAATGCGATGATGTAACAGTGCTGACCTTGTGATGTGATGTGATGCTCAAGTTGGAATTTTTTTTAATTCTCCTTTTACCCTAGGTAAGAGGAGAACCTTATGATCCGCTTTGAGAATAAAAGTTACTTAGAGTCCATTGCTCTGATTTTATGTTGTCACAGCGGCTTTTCCTGATCTTTTGCTTTCTCCTACACTCCCATACAACCCAGGAAGTAATCTTGTAGCTCTTAAGGTTTTAATAAAGTTTATCCAACTGTGATCACTATGTTCCACCCACAAACACATATGAATATATCCATGAATAGAACGCAGTCTGTCAAGTTCACCTTGGAATCCGTAATTTCTAATGAATCTCCATTATAAAGCGATGGCATTTTAACAAGGGCAGATAATCTGCCCTAAGAGAAGGATAAACTGCTTATGGACACAGGATGCCCGATGTTAATTCCTCTTGAAATTTCAATAACTGCAAGATCGCAAAATGCCATTTTTTTAAAAAAAGGAAAAAAAGTGTGTGCATTATCAAGCTCTAGCCTTAGAATGAGGCCATACAATGTAGGTATGTTAAAAACAAGATTAACCCATCAGAAATATTGCTTTAAACTGCAAATGCAATTCACTTAAAATGAAATGTTTTATTTCCAGATTATTACTTTTACATATTGTAAAAAGCACATCATGACAACAGAGCTTTCTGACTGATTGAAAAGCAGTTCTGCAGTGAAAAAGAACCATGGAATGCTGAAGAAAAGGGTTCCTGAACTAAGCTGATAAAGCTGTCAATATAATACCTAATCCAGCAAAGCACTCAAGCATGTGTTTAAATAACAGCTAGCTCTTACATAGAACTTTTCATTACAGTTGGAGAAACTGAGGCATAGAGGGCACAAAGTTACTTGCCAAAGATCCCTCAGCAGCTCACTGTCAGAGCTAGGAAGTGAATCTATGTCTCCTACGTACCAGACCACTGCTCTTTTCCACTATAGAAACAGAGAACTGGAAGGGAACCTGAGAGGTCATTGAGTCCAGTTTCCTACACTCACAGTAGGACCAAGTACCATCTAGACCATCCCTGACAGGTGCTTGTGTAACCTGCTCTTAAAATCTTCCAATAATGGAAACCTCCCTTGCTGCAATTTAAGCCCATTGCTTCTTGTCCTATCATCAGCGGTTAAGGAGAATAATTTTTCTCCCTCCTTCTCATAACAGCCTTTTAGGTACTTTGAAAACTGTTATCATGACCCTGCTCCGTCTCCTCTTTTCCAGACTAAACAAACCCAGCTTTTTCAATCTTCCCTTGTAAGTCAAGTGTGCCAGACCTTTAATCATTCATGTTGCTCTTCTCTGGACTTTCTCCAAGTTCTCCACATCTTTCCTGAAACGAGGCACCTAGAACTAGACATAATACTATGCGACACTGCCCCATGTAGTGCTAAATCAAGGCCTTAAATTCCGGAGTATTTCCACTATATTTTTACATTTAAAAGTTTATGATCATATTAAGGGCAGGTCATTTCATTTTCCATGGCTATGCAATGACTGGATCTAGCATTACATGTTACTGCAAGGCTCTAAACAGTTCTAGTTATTACCTTTTTGGAAAGGAACAGAGACCAGATACTATAACAATAATTATTTTGAATATATGATTCTTCTTGTGATGCTTTCTGTTTAACTGTAAAATTTTTAAAAGATTCCTGCTATATAGTCACTTGAACCTTTATTCAATTTCTTTAGAATGATTCGCATTTTGATTTAGTGTGAAGGATGGTAACATCTGGCACATGAAGATATGTTTAGGGTCAACTGAAAGCACAGTATGAAGAGACTGTACCATATTGGAAATAAACCAGGATCAGCAATGCATGCCCTTCTTGCTCCTGGGGAAGCATCTGTTGCCTATAAAACCAACCACACTTCATTTGTCTTTTTGATAAAAATGTGCATATCTTCAGAGGACAGATATCATTTAAAACAGTTTCTATTCCAGTTTAGTCCACTTTTTTCTGTGGATATGCTAAGATTTTAGTATGAGGGAAGTTGATTTCCGCTAACATTACTATTACTAACGTAACTGTGTGAGATTCAACTTTGAACTTTTATCCTTATGACTCTGAAGTAACTAAAACAAAAATCTTCACAATATTTTAAATTACAAATAAAAACGAGCAGCTTTCAAAGTAAATATTCTAATCAAAAGTAGTGTGTGGATTATTACTTTGACTCAGTAAACCCCAAAGAAGGACTCAATGACCATGTTAATGCCTCTAAAGCATATAGCAAAAATAGGAGTTCAGAAAATAGCAAGAAGTACAGTTAGTGATGGGGGGAGGGGGTTGGGAGGCCCCCTCATAATCTGAGGCCCTAAACTGTAGTTTATTTAGCTTGTGCCTCAGTAAACCCCCATATCGTAATGTCCATTACATTTCCTCCAAGGGGAAACAATAATAGGAGAGGCTGCTGGTTTTATTTCTGGTTCCAGAAGGCAAATAATAGTTACACCCAAGGAGCATTTTCAAAGGTTAAGGTGCATCAGTTATTTCTGTTAGGGACAAGTGAAGCATTTTCTTGAGAGGCCCATAAAAATGCTTTACTTCAACAGATGAAATCTGATCTTATTTAACTCTTTGGCAATAGTGGCATTTCCTGATGTTAAATGCTAAAGCCATTAGTATTAACAATGGCAAAGAATGACACCTAGAATAAAGGGGTTATTTCAAAGGCACTGACTACTCATTATAACTGCTCTTGATGCCAGGTAAGAAAAATCAAATATTCATTACAAGACTATAAAAATATTTTTTTTCTCATTATGATCACATATACACTTGAATTTGTAAATTTCACCATCACTGAAAGAAACTAAATATATGGCATCTTAAAAGGGTTCTTATTGGTCTGATCATTGGAACTAGTGCAGCTCTATTCAACTACCCTTTTAAGTCAGGACTGGAGAGAATGGATCCTATACAACACCTCACTCTTTGTCACTGTACTCATGCATACACAAAATCACAGTATAGGGAAGGACTCAATGACCATGTTAATGCCTCTAAAGCATACAGCAAAAATAGGACTTCAGAAATAGCAAGAAGTACAGGTAGTGATAGGGGGATGGGGTTGGGAGGCCCCCTCATAATCTGAGGCCCTAAACTGTAGCTTACTTAGCTTGTGCCTAAATCCAGCTCTGCACATAGGTAACGTCTCAATCACTATTACATGGACGTTTCCGTGTGGGTAATACCATCTGAGCAAATAGCATCCACTAGCAGTATGGAGCTAATAAGAAAATAGCAATGAAGAATAATTTGGGTAAATTGGGCAGTAATTTATTTCTTTTAGGATACTGAGTGAAAAAAAATCATATGGGAAAAGAAAGGAGATGGAGGACTACCAAAAAACAAACACAGAAATCCCTTTATAGCAAGCTTGTTTTGAATGGATTAACTTTTCATTTAATTTTTTTTTTATCTAAAGAAATAGTATTCCTTCTAACTAATAAGGCAAATATGGGGACTGGTTGAGCATAACTGAATATTTCCATTCAGCTTCTACCACTACACACATATACGTATGTCCTTAAAAAAAAGGTTCTGTAAATAGATATTTTTAAAGGTATGTGAAGACCAAGCATGTAATTATGAGTGATGAAATGAGCCTCAGCCACTATGGGAAAATTACAGACATCATACAATCACTCTCCATTGAGGAAGTCCTCAGAGCACTATATAAGATGGGCTAGGATTGCTCCAACAGAATATTATATAAGCCTGTAAGAGGAATTAAATATCCGTAGATGTGTTCAGTGTTTGAGATGTTGCAGTTAACACAATCCATTTGTCTTATTACAAACCTCAGTGTTTCTAGCAATCCATGCTTAAACTTTGCCTCTCTCTGAGCTTGAGTATTTTTTGGCAATTTTAAAGTGATTTCAAAATAAATAAATAAATTGGGTGGCTCAGAATTCATTTCTACACTCATAATGGGAATGTAGGATTGATTCAAACTGTGTCATTTGGAAAACGATTAATCTTTCACATGTTTGACTCATGTATGTTTCTGCAAATTTAATAAGATCATACTAAGGTTTCAGACTGGCTTCTGAATATCATGGCCATTATAATTTTCTCCACAGTTCTGTATGGATTTTGGTTTACAGAATAACAGTCTCATTGAGACCAAAATATGTGATCTTCTGAGC
The DNA here is from genome assembly GCA_007922175.1 of Pelusios castaneus. Classification (NCBI taxonomy): domain Eukaryota; kingdom Metazoa; phylum Chordata; order Testudines; family Pelomedusidae; genus Pelusios; species Pelusios castaneus. The sequence goes on from ML685791.1 coordinate 12,220,369, forward strand.
TCACAAAGGCCAGCACGTTGTACATGCTGACTCCACTGGGAGAGCACATTCAAAGGGCAAGACCTGACCAAACCAGGGCTAAAAATGGGGGAAATCTTCACATCAAGGAGTTGTGGAGTGGCTGTGGGTTAAAGCTCATGTAAACAAGCTCCTTCTTTCCTGGGTACCACAAATCTTCTCTCTGCACAGCATCTTTGCATCCCCATGGGAGTTATCCTTACTTTACCTCTGAAGTAACCCTTACGCACTGCCCAATCAAGGAGGTTAGGATGAGAAACTCCCAATAATCATAGCACAACTTTTATTTGAAGACCTTGTTTCACTAGTGGGGTGCTCTTCTACCCTGACCAATACTGAAGAAGGGGCCAGGTGTTGGAATGCTCCTGTTCCTGATCTAGGGCAACTCAGAGATGATGATGGTGAAGCCCTCAAACATGCACTGCTACTGTTGGGAGGGCAACATCTTCCTTTTCATCATCTCATTCGCTGTTTAGGGGATCTTCAGCTTGATGGGATCCAACTCATTGCCCTGACTGAATTATGTTTTGGAGTTGTCAACCACAGAGTGAGGTTTTGTGCCAAACACTCATTTGTGAGGAAGCTTACAGAAAGTTGGTTTTATGAATGGAAAATCCATTTAATCAAGAAACAAAGTGTATTTATTTACTGATGAAAGGAAATCAGAAGTACTTTTCAAAGGCCAGATCATTCCAATCAGCAAACAGAAACTTGTGACTGCAAGCTTGTCTACACAGTGTTATTCCTGAAGGGACAAAAATCACTGAATCAACGTTGTATACTTTTTTAAGTGTTACAAGTCTTATTCTGGCATGTGATACATTTGCCACACTTCCCACCATGCACCAGGTCCACCTAGCCCCTGCCAGTCGACTTAGGCATCCAGTGTAGACGCTCTAAGTTGATTTAGCAAGGTCAACTTTAAGTCGACCTAAATTTACAGTGTAGACATGCTAAGTCGACTTATTCTGACAAGTGTAGACATAGCCTCAGGAATTCTACACTATTTATGAGCTGGGACTTCGCGGATCACAAAGAACATGCTAATGATCTATTATAAAGATATATAACTGCATTAGCACATTAACTAAGACACACAACTTTTAGAAATCATTTATCATGTCTTCATTAAACAGGGTGACTGTGCCAAACTACATACAGTTTCAGTTCAGATTTAGATGAGCAGAAGCTGGAGATTCTGAATTTGCACTCTGGTTATTCTGTAATGTTAGAAACATTATATGGAAAATATATTCCAGACATTCAGATTCTAATGAAATATATTAAATGATACTGTTAAAGACTTAAAAATGAACAAAAGTGATGTGTCTAATGGTAATGAATTTGTATTGCTCAACATTCAAATTGTATTAAAAATGGTGCAAACTCCTCTTAAGGGATACAAACTATAGCATAAATGTGTGCAGTGCTGTTGGCAACACAAGAGGCTACATAAAATTACCCGAGTGATATTTCATTAGTTAAGCAATCAAAGAGCATAAAAGAGTGTAAGTTTATGTTGCTGCACATAATTGTAATGTGAAAATACATATAGGCCAGTAGTCTTATGGAAAATGAAGGCTGACTCCTGGATTGAATTCAAGAAGGAAAAGGGAAAGCTTAACTCACATCACACTGGAACGGTTTCTCTCCAGTATGGGTCCTCATATGCTCATCCAGGCCTCGCTTCTGACTGAAGGCCTTGTTGCACTCAGAGCACTGGTAGGGCTTTTCCTGGAGGCAGTGACAACAGGGAGTGAAAGTGAGTCAACACAGAGCACACGTCACTAAGTGAGTGGAATTCCATGCTGGATGGTGCAAGTTTTATATTCTCTCCAAGGGGTTGTAGTCAGTGAAAACAACAGAAGAAAATGAGCTTCAAATGATTAAGTGAGAGCTGGGAAAGCTGTGGCCTGACAGTTTCCACTTCAACACCCATTATGAATTAATTATCTGTTTCAGTCTTTCAACCACAGCAGTTTTGGGGGTCTGTTTTTCATAATGTGAAAGGTACAAAACCCATAAAATCCCAATGTATTTTCCTTGCCCCTCTATAAAAGGTTAAAGCAAAAAGACACGTGAAATGTCTGTAAGATTCTCAGGATTTCCATACAGCTCTTTCTGGGGAGAGAGGTAGTGGGGAAAAAAAAAATACACACACACACACACACACTCTTAAAAAGTTGGTGGCAGGAGGCCAGTCACTTTTTCATCACAAGATCTCACAATGAAGTTCAAAACCAACAAGCTATTTCTATTTTCATTGGAATTATTGGCTAGTGGCTACTGTAGGCCACAATAATTTTGTAAAAGTGCAAGATAATCTAATTAAAATAAATAATTGGAAGGACATACATCAAGAATCACTTATATAGTGATTGTCTTCTTCAAAGCTCTTTATAAACTTCCTAAATTTAACTTAATAGACAATCTTATCGAAGATGTAATTCCTTCTTCATTCATAGTCCACGAGTATAAAGAAGGGGGAGGGGAAGTAACTCAATGAATGAAAGTGGCACCGATCATTTTAAATACTTTACTTTTGAAAGATCCTTTCTGTATTTAAATTACTGCATGTCTTCACTTTCAAGATTTTTGTTGGCCCAAAATTTCATATCGTTTCAATTTCACAACTCCTGGGTCTATTGTAGAGACCAAAACAATCAGATTGTGTTTTCTGAATTAAAACAACAATAAAAAAGCATTATGAAGTCATTGTGACTTCATAGCTAAAGATGGCGGTTATGCAACGTGTCATTTAAGGAGTTGGAAAAGTCATTTAAAATATTATTCAAGTGTTCCGCCTATGACAAATGGAAAGTTTGATTGGAGACTCTTTCATCTTGTTGTTACTCCAGGGATACAGTTCCACAGAACTCAGTGGAGAAAACTACTGTAATGGAGCAGAGAATCAGGCCTTCTACATTAAGAGATTGGGGGGTGAAGTTTTGGTCCTATTTAAATCAATGGGAGTTTTGCCACTGCGTACAATAGGGCTAGAATTTCACCATATTTGATTTAATGAGTCATTTCTGGAAAGTTATCAAGGTATTTTATAAGACTCATTGGTTTATCTTTGTTTGGACTTAAACAGCTATGCTATGATGATCTATCTACCTTACAACTGTAACAACGCCAGGAGATCTGATTACAGCATGATTACACATGCATCCAAGGTGACTGCTCTGCTTAGTCCCCCTGCACAGCTGCTGTTTAGGGTTAAAAGTGTTATGTGCTGGCCCACAATATCAAGAATGGAAGTTATCCTTCAAGAGCACTGAAGAAACATGTTAGAGACCTGTCACTTTAAAAGTTTAAATGGCCTAGTGAGAGAAGGTAGAGTAGTTTTGACATAAGCCTGTTCTGCAATGCTTTCTATGTCTCCTGAGAATCATCTGTGTTTAAAAATGCATTGTCTTGGAAGAATAGTAGGTGATAATTTAAAAACTATGTAATGAATCTTTGCACCTTTTTACAAACAAGTCCCAAAAAATCATTATTTATTACTATTAATTTATTAAAAAAATAGAGATTATCAAAAATATATCCACTGGAAATTGCATAGAGAAATACACTTTTTTCCTGAAATAAAATGGAAAGTTCTCCATATAGTTTCAATCCTTTATTACACAGTTTTGCAATTTCTCTCTCTCTCTCTTGCTCTCTCACACACAAACACATGAAGCCAAAAAAAACCAATACATAGGCCTAAGCAGACCCTTACCTTCGTGTAAGAACACAGCGATAAATGTATATTTATATAATACATGGCATGTGTTAGAAACTTATACTGAATTTTAAAACTAAATACAACTACTTAAAAAACAAATGGAGTCTGGGAAGATAAGTCAGCCTGCTTAGCAGTCTGTTCCTGTGCCCAGGAGGAGTTTGAAATTACTATAATGCTGCAAGTAATGTAAGTGCCCATGCAATTCATAGTGATTTGGATAACATTTGTCCAAACATTTTTCAGAATGAAGAATGTAATTCCTGTGACCATCAACCAAGCAGGAGAAAGTTTTGTAGTTTGGTTTAACAAATCATACTCTATTAGTTCATTGATTTATTTTGGGCGATATACTCAGTTCCAGGCATGTTAGAGGAAGAATCAATCCTCAAAGCTGTGAAACAGTCACAGGGATACCAAAGCCTTCTCCAACTTTAGAAACCTCTCTTTGGTATGCCGGGAGTAGATGGTCTATATGTGTAGTGTATTCCCACCAGGTGCTGAGCCGTCTGGCCCCAACCAGCAAAACACCTAAGCACATGCTTAACTTTAAGTGTGTAACAAGTTTTGGACTTACTGAAAAATAGTTCTCCAGGATTTTAATTTTCACTGCATGTAAAGTGAGAGAGAAAACAAATCACAATGTTGTATATATGACAAATTCTGCTAGTGTCTCAGTCTGTGCAAACAGTGATGAGCTTTTCAGTGATGAGGGTGCTGCGTAGGATACTGCTTTCATACGTATGCTCATATGCTTTGTGGCTTTTTTTAATCATCTGACTTTTGTGGCTTGCATGATTTTTCAACATACAAGAAAACATACCCATTTCCTCACAAACAATGAACTTTAAAATAAAAGCATGTCCAGTACTGAAGCTCTTACGTCAATGGGAATTCTGCCGGCCTGCGTAGAAACTTCACAGACTAGGCTCTATAATTTTTGGGGAAGCTTATGGATAAACCAGATGAAAAGCAGGTTTCCATAACACGCCCTTAATTGGTTTTCCGTTGTGGTTAATGGAAACCATATTTTCTATAAACTCTCTGAAAATGAATTCTATGCCCCATGTCAGTTATTCCACAGAAAACTCAAAATAAAAAATAGTAAACACTATGTACATCTGTGTGGCTTATCAACCGTCCAAATGGCAATCACTGATGTGTCAAAACATTCCTTAATGCAAATTATGCCTGCTTGTTGACTCACTGTGGCTGCAAGGAGCCTACCTGGTTCCCAGCCAAAAGAATGCTGATGCCAGCACAGCTTTTCCTGCCCTTTTTACAGGTGCTCAAGGTCTATAGAAGTGGCTGGACTGTTGGGGAACAAAAAGGGCAAGAACAGCTCTAGGAATGTAGGGCTTCAGACCTGGGGCTATAGTAATGGGCCGAACACCTGTCACATGGAGCGTTCTGTTTCCTCACTTCATATTATATCTATTTACTTAGACTGAGAAAAAGATCTGGCTGACTGCAGAGGAGCCATCTTGCACTCTGTTATGTATATACATTTCAATTCATGTATGTAGTACATTAAATATACAAGAGATAACACAGTTCTAATCTTACTTAGATCAGTTTTATACCAGTGTAAGTCCAGTAACTTCAGCAGGCTTACTCCAGCTTTACACCAGCCTCTGTACCTCTCTCGCCACTCAGTTCCCCATCTTCTTCATGCATCCCTTAGAGTATCAGTGGGGCTGGCTGTGTAAGTCAGGGTAAAATTTAAGCTCTCTGTACAGGAGCAACTTCTCTATCTTGGAAGAAGTCCTCACATTATAAAGGATTGCTTCTTCACCACAAAAATACCATGGGGGAAGGAAAAAAAAAACCTAACCAAGTTTCTATTACAAGAAACTGATATTTGGAGAAGAGAACATTTGTAATGTGGAAAAAGAAGATGGTGCTTAATGCAAACCCCCCTCTAGAAAAATCTGCACGGAAACATAAATATAAAACTATAGCAACCCATTGGAAAGAAAGTAAATGTCACTGGAAAGAACAATGCAGACACTGAAAAAATTAAAAAGATGGAAAAATTTAGGGCATAAAACAAAGGAAAACTTTGCTAACTGTTAACAAACACCACAAACAGAATGTCACTGGGCAGATAACAAAAAGCCTGACTTCACTTGAGTCTAGAATTGCTAGTATTATAAAACCAGATTGTCTGAGCACAGAAGCCACCCAGGCTATAGGAAAAATGTCAGCAAAGTAACAGGATGAAGTGTATATTTTGTTTAATTGATTAGCTAACTAGGAGATGAGACAGTGAAAAATGGTTTAGCATTATATGTTTACAGTATGTCAGGCATAAACAGAAAATGGTAAAAAGATGGTAAAAGAAAGAGGATTTACAGCCTTCCTTCTTCCAAAACATAAAGGCTATATCTACGCTTGCTAAAATTAGTTCGAATTAGTTAGTGCTTGCTTAGTTCGAATTAGTGATTCCCCATTCATTTCAATGGCTGGTTAATTCGAACTAAGAAATTAGTTCGAATTACCATGGCCATAATTGGTTAATTCGAACTACTTAGTTCAAATTAACCCCTTAGTTCAAATACCCTATTCGCACTTATTAGTTCGTATTAAGGAAGGCCTAAATTCAAACTAACTAAAACCTAGTATAACCATGGTTTTAGTTAGTTCGAATTAAGCCTCCTTAATTCGAACTAACTTGCCAGTGTAGACATAGCCAAAGAGATCAATGGGAGCCCCCATGGGTGCTCAGCATTTCTGAAAAAAATCAGGTAGATGCCTTGCTATGGCATTTAGCACTCTAATTTAGGGCCCTTAAAAAAAAAAAGAATCTCATTGTGTGGCCACCTACTGTCATAGTTAGCTAATAGGTATATTATATGTGTCTCATCTCTTACAAGCATGATGGATGCAAATGCAAAAATGGGGAAAATTGCTGGCATGCATAATTATTGTCTTTCTTACAGAAAACAAATAGCAGATATAAATTAGCATATATGCATCTTGATGGTAAAACTACCATTGTGTTGCTTAGACAAAGCATGTGACCAAGACTCTCAAAACCTGCACAACTGATAAATAAGTAAAGCTTGTGGTTTGTGGAAATGGCTCCAGATAATTTTCTAAATTCTCATAGCAACTTGGAATTGGTTAGCAAAACTGAACATGTAAAAATAGTCGCTCTTCAGTAAAGACAAGCAAAGATGCCAGATCAGGGCTTATTTTTCCAGCATGCCTCTCAAAAGTCAAATACATTAGACTGATATATGACTATATTTCATACAAAAGGTGGTAACTACACTTCACATAGGCAGCATATAAAGCATATCAGAGCTACCTGGGATCTACTCTCCCTCATTTATCTCCATTGACGTCAACAGTTAATCCTGCGCATCCCCAACACCCTAACTGCGCTCTACACTCAGTTCTGCATCCACCACATGCATCCCTTTCCTGTATAGGCAGGACACATTTCCGTATACCATCCAGGGCCAGCTCTAGCCATATGCCAGTGAGGCACTCGCTCGGGGTGCCAATGATTAGGGGCTCCGGAGGTGGCACGGGCCAGCCCAAACGCTGGACTCCACACTCCCACCCCTCCTCTGAGTCACTCCGCCGCCCCGCGGGGGGGGGAGGGGGGGCGGAGCAGGGCAGACCATGGGGCAGACTCCACTCTCTTGCCCCGCCTCTGGGTGGCCGGGGGGGGGGGGGGCGAGTGCAAAATCAAAAGCCAGCTCAGGGTGCCACAGCCCCTTGAGCCGGCCCTGATACCAGTCACACATTACAATGAGAGGTTTAAGGTAGGCTCTGCAAAGGTGCCATGTGACAGTCTAAGTGCTCCCCTGTCAGTCCATTGTAATTCTTCCCTTGACATCAGTGGGCGCTGAATTAGGCCTGCTGAGTGCTTTTGAAAATACCATTCCTTATATTTCATGCCCCTGGCAGTGGAAAGGAAGGGGATATGAGAACATGCTCCAAGTAGCACATACAAGACATGATTCTTTATGGCCTTGTGCTCTGGGTAAGTGTGTAAAAAGATACAAACCTTGCACAGTAGAATTGCACACATCCCTGTACTTTAGACCAGTATAGTTTATAAACTGTTCAAGTCCAGGGGGCACAAAGATACATGCTTAATAGAAGTTAGTTTTATTCTTGGACCCAATACATGTATGTAAGAAAGACTGTCAGCTGTGGCTGGTTAGAGGGACCTGGTGCGGGTGGTGATATCTTTTACTGGTCCAATTTCTGCAGGTAGAGAGAGAGACAAGCTTTCACAGAGCTCTTCTTCAGGGCTGGGAAACTAACGCAGTGTCACATGCTAAATACAAGATCAGAACAGAATATGTACCGTAGTTGACTCGTATTTCAAGAGAATGAGAAGTGGCACATTAATACCCTTCCAGCCATCGGGAGGAAAGGAACAGAGGGGGGGATTGTTAGTAGGTTACAGATTGTTGTAATAAGCTATAAAGCCAATGTCTTTATTCACGTCATGATTTTTAGTGGCTAGCAAAGTTATTCCCTTAGCTCCCAGGCTTGTCTTTTGAAAGTGTTACGTGGGTTTCTTTTGAGGCTGAGGACTGATGGTCCGATGTAGAGTCGTCACTTTGTGAAAAGTGTTCACCCACAGTGGAGGTTGGGTGGCTTTGTCTTTTATCATTTTCATCTGTAAATTCATTTAAGAGCCTGGTGATTGTCTGAGTTCACCCACCTTGTTTCTATGGGGGCATTTAGTGCACTTGATGAGGTATACCACATGTTGTGATGAGCATTTTTAGGATCTACGGCTCTTGCAAGGTGTGTTGGGGGTGGGGTGCTCATTGTAGCATCAGAGATGTGTCTGCAGGTTTTGCATCTGTTATTCTGGCAGGATCTACTTCTGCTTTGAGTTGGTGTGTGGAGAGCTGGCTGCTGCTGATGTGCTTGGAGTGGCTGGGGAGTGACTGAAGGCCAGAAAAGTAGGTTCAGGCAAGATATATGGTTTCAGGTTGGTGTCCCTATACAGTATGGGGTGTAGTTATTTGATGTTATGTGGCTGGTGTACATCTCAGCCTCAATTATCTCTCTGAAGTTCTGTGACATTATAGTGCACAGCGCTTCTTTTGCAATAGAGCATATTTACTCACAATGGAAAAAACAGGTTTTGAGAAAAAACAATGAGTTTGGACTTTATGAAAGTCATAGGATTATAGACACTTGGGGTTGGAGGGACCTCAGGAGGTCATTTAGTCCAACCCCAACAAAATCATCCCAGTCAGGGCTTTGGCAAGCCAGGTGTTAAAAACCTTCAAGGATGGAGATTCCACTATCTCCTTAGGTAACCTATCCCTGCTCCCCCCGCCCCCCGTTGCCTTCTAGTGAAAATGTTTTTTTAATCTAGACATCCCTACTGCAACTTGAGACCTTTACTCCTTGTTCTGTCATCACTGACAACAGTTTAGCTCCTTCCTCTTTGGAACCCCCTTTTCAAGTAGTTGAAGGCTGCTATCAAATCCTCCCTCACTCCTTTCTCTTCTGCAGACTAAATAAGTCCAGTTCTCTCAGCCTTTCCTTGTAACTCATGTGCCCCACCCCCTAATCATTTTCATTGTCCTCTACTGGACTTTCTCCAACTTGTTCACATCTTTCTTTTAGATGGGTGGGGAGAGGGGGAAACGGAACACAGTACTCCACCTGTGGCCTCATCAGTGCCAAACAGAGAGGAACGATCACTTCCCCAGAGCTTCTGGCACTGCTCTTGCTAATGTGCTGTTAGCCTCCTTGGCAACAAGGGCACACTGTTGACTCATAACCAGCTTCTTGTCCAATGTAACCTCAGGTCCTTTTCTGCAAGAACTGCTGCTTAGCCAGCTGGTCCCCAGGCTGTAGCAATGGATAGAATTATTCTGTCCAAAGTGAAGACCACTTGTTGACCCTCATCAGATTTCTTTTGGCCCAAGCTCCAATTTGTCTAGGTCACGCTTTATCCTATCTCTACCCTCCGATGTATCTACCACTCCTCTGCAAACTTGGTGAGGGTGAAATCCACCCTGTCTCCCAGATCATTAATGTTTAACAAAACTGGCTCCAGCACCAACCCTTGTGGGCACTCTACTTGATGCCAGCTGCCAAGTAGCCATTGAGCAATTAATTGCTACCTGTCGAGCCCGATAATCTAGCCAGCTTTCTAGCCACCTTATAGTCCATTCAGCCAATTTATACTTTGGTTAAAAAAAAATGTGGGAGACTATATCGAAAGCTTTGCTAAAGTCAGCATAGAAGGCAATCAGGTTGGTCAGGCATGACTGTTCCTCCTCCAAGTGCTTCAAAATGGATTCCTTGTGGACCTGCTCCACGATTTTTCTGGGGACTGAGGTGAGGCAAAATTGTTTGTAGTTGCCTGGATCCTCCTCCTTCCCCTTTTAAAATATGGGCACTGTGTTTGCCTTTTCCCAATCACCTGGAGCCTCCCCTGAGTTTCAAAGACAATACCCATTAGTGGCCACATCAGCCAACTCCCTCAGCTTCATTGCATCTGGCCCGCTGGACTTGTGCATCTCCAGATTTTTTAAATAGTCCTGAACCTGTTCTTTCACTACTAAGGGCTGTTCACTTCCTTCCCATACTATGCTGCCCGGTGTAGTAGTCTGAGAGCTGACCTTATCTATGAAGACAGAGGCAAAAAAGCCACTGAGTATCTCAGTTTTTTTCCACATTATCCTTGCTGGATTGCCTCCCTCATTCAATAAGGGGCTCATATTTATGCTGACCACCTTCCCTAACATACTTGTACAAACCCTTCCTGCTATCCTTCACATCCCTTCTTCGCTGCAACTCCATTTTTGCTTTGGCCTTCCTGATTCAGTCCTGCATGCTTGAGCAATATTTTTATATTCCTCCGTACTCTCTATCTAATCTATCTATCTATCTATCTATCTAATCTATCTATCTATCAATTTTGTGATAGAGCAGACTTTAAAGAGCATGTTCCAATTTTTTTAAAATGCTTTATTATTAAATTAAGGAGTTGTCTTTTTCCTTCTTGAGAAAACACCATCGGCTGTTTGCATGAGGTACTATCTATGTTCCAAAACATAATCAGTAATGTGTAATCTCTCATAATAGCACAGCTAACAGCAAACAACTTCACAATTAAGCAGACAACCAATGAATAAGCAATGAAAGTCCTAGAGAGTTCCAAGCACCTCTCTGTTTGGTCTAGAAACCCCCTGCAGACATTACCAGATGATGCAGAGTAGCACAGCTACTGGGTAGTTCTTCACAAGAAAATCTGTTGGTTTAGCAGCTGTGGTAACAGACCTTTGAGCTTGTGTGGATTCTCGTGGCAATGACAAGTTTGTCTGTTTATTTTAACAAGTAAAAAGGGGCTAAGGATAATTTTACTACTAACCAAATGTATGGACACAGAATGTATCTTTTTTTTTTTTTTTTTTTTTTTTTTAAAAAGGATCACCTTTCTCCCTCCACTCCTTGTCTATTTCAGTAAGAGGAGAGGTCTAAAGGGAGAATCATGTCTGCTGAACAAGAGTTGCTTACCTAGCTGATTTTTATGCAGTTACATTTCAGTCTTATAGATGGTATTAAATTAATTAATGTCTACAAAACATTGGCAACACTTTCTGTTAGGTTCCCCTCCACCAGCATAACATCTCCTGTTGAGTAGAGTGGATAAGTAACCTAGTCCACAGATGGGATGACTTAATGAGGTCAAGTTTTGTACTAAGATGAAAAATCTGAAAGAACTTATCAAATGTCCTTTCAATAATTGGAGGTTACTTAGAAATCAGAGTAAGGGTCTTCTTCACACACAGAGGTCTAGTTTAAGTGTCTGACACATATACAAATATCAATATAATGTTTATTCAAGGGAAAGGATATTTAGATCAAAGAGAGATAGGAATTCCTAATCTCAGGAATGGGCAGACAGAAGTATCAAGGTTTTGTGATTTAACTCATTGCAAGATGCAAAGTCAAGGGAACATTAGATGATAATAGTATCTGCTATTGTCAGATTTTCAGACCAACAATCTCTTCACATTTATTTGTATTGTTTATGTAGTAGAGATAAACATATTTGATGAAATATGTCTTTTATGGCAAAACAGACATTTCATAAAACATCAGTTTTTATTCAATATTTCTGGTTACAATTGAAAACCAAAAACATGTTTAGGTTTTCATTAACTGAAATCTGATTTTTTTCAGTTTTCAACAAAAATCTGAAAAATTTCAAAACATTTTTTATGAAAATGAAAAAAAAAACATTTATGGTGAAAAGTTTCTACCCCTATGCCTCCCCCCAAAACATCCTGACCAACTCTAGCATGTACTGAAGTTTGGTTCTAACATCACTCTTTATTTCATGGTATGTCTTCCTGTTGATGGCAATCCACTGCAAAGAAATTCTGTATAGTCCTGAAATCATTTCTGTCCTTAAGAGTCAGCAAAAAGAGGCTTTATTTAAGCAGTCATGACAAAACAGGAACAGATATTGATCTATCCTTAGAAGAAGAGCCATACCTACATCAAAATATATTTTCCTTCTATTTGGGGGAAAAAATAGATCATCAATCAGCTCTAGGAACGAGAGGGTATGAAAATGTAAGCTCTATGGGATTCTCACCTTCTATCTCCGATATGCAAACAAAGAGATTTCATATACAAAGCAACCACAGCATTAGCGAAAGCATTATTCTCAAAGGGATAGCTGTTTGGGAACTTACTAGTATCTCACCAATAGGAAAATATACAGAAGTAAATTTTTAAAAATTCAGTCAGTCAGTCATATCTTATTTCATGATAAATCATCTTGCATGCTGAAGACTGTATTTTGTACCTAATGTCATTCTGTTGGCAATAGCATGGTATACCATTTAAATTTCTAACATGCATGTTAACCATTATATTCTTTTTTTAAACTTACATAAAACCAAGCATACATCGTAGTGAAATGTAGACAAGTCAGCTTGATCAGATTATGACAATCTTTAACACTTTCCTTGTACATAGGTTAATTTTTTTGTAGTCTTCTGTTTTATTAAAAAGTTCTTTGTCCTTATAAAAAGTGCCAAATGAGAGCCCTCTAGATACACAGGACTCTTTTATACACAATCTGAGCAATGTAAATTTCCCACACTGCAGGGGCATTGCTGGATAGAAAAAAGATCCAGGGCTGTGGCCCCCCAGCCCACTCTCTGCTAGCTCCCACCCCCCAGCTAGGCCACAACCCCAGCCCCACCCCCACCCATCCCCCACCAAGTCTCCTTGTCCCCATGCCCCCTTCGCCTCTCCCCAGGCCTCTAACTCCATCCACCCTTCCCCAGCCCCCCCATCCTGACCCCTTGCTTGATGGACTCGCGAGTCTGGACCCCTCCATTGCCACCCCCGGTCTCCGCGTTCCCCCCTTACCTTAACCCCTGATACAAAGGCCCGGGACCGGCCTGCGGCGGCGGAGCAGGACAGCCGGCAGAGGAGCCGGATCAGGCCACGCTGCCGGCCGCCGCACTCTGCTCCCGCCACCGCCGCCGCATGCCGGCCCCTCGGGCCTGATCCTGTCCCTCTGCCACTGCACGCCGGACCCTCGGGCTTGATTCTACCACTGCACGCCGGCCCCTCGGGCCTGATCCTGCCCCTCTGCCGCCGCATGCCGGTCCCTTGGGCCTGATCCTGCCCCTCTGCCGCCGCCATCACGGGCAGGCAGCGTGGCCAGATCAGGCCTGGGGCCCCTTTCCTGGCTCCTCTGTCCCCCTGCTCCTTTCCCGGCTCCTCTGTCCCCCTGCCCTGTGCTCCTTTCCCAGCTCCTCTGTCCCCCTGCCCCGTGCTCCTTTCCCGGCTCCTCTGTCCCCCTGCCCCGTGCTCCTTTTCCGGCTCCTCTGCCCCCTTCCCGGCCCCACTGCCCGCCGCCTCCTCCCAGCCCTCCTCACCTGGCCGGAGGCTCGGAGCTGCAGGGATGGCCAGCAGAGCCACTTCTGGGCCAAGCCACTCCCGCCCTGAGCACGCTCTGTCTGAGCATGCTCAGGGCGGGAGATTTGAATCTCCCCAGCCTGGCCGCAGCAGGAGTCTGTGGCTTTGCTGGGGCCCCTGGGCGGAACGCAGCGTTCCGCCTGGGTTTTCTATTTTTAGGGTCCCTGGAATGCTGGCCCCTAAAAATTGGGAGCCCCGGAACTGTTCCCCCTTACTTTAATCTCTGTCTGCTGGGGAAAATAGAGCCGGGGCTCAGGCTATTCTACCCGGGGCCGACGCCCTGCCAGCCCAACGGCAACGACGCCTCTGCCACACTGGCCTGCCAATAAACTGAAACTCTTATTTGGAGGGAATTACCTCAGTGGGGAGATAGATTAGTCTCCATGATCATTCATGGCTTGAACCTGTTCTCACTGAAGTCACTCGTAAAAATTCCAAATAAATTAAATGTTAGAGAGTGAGTTTATTCACGCTCTCACTCTGCAAACAAGCCCTCAGTATTACCCTTTAAGCCACTGATTTTCAAACCATGGTTCAGGACCCAGTCTACTGGGTTGTAGACTCTCAGGTACTGGGTTGCGGTACACCCTACTGGCACCACCAAAGACTAGAATGCATTGCTGAAAAATGTAATTGTTGGTTTATGGGTATAAATGATTTTTTAAAACTGGGCCCCGAGAAAAAAAGTTTGAAACCATTGCTCTAAGACAAGCTTTTAAAGGCAGTATCAAATATGGTAATTTAGATGTGAAAAAGTAGGTGGCCTCATTAGCAATCTTCTGCACCAGAAGTCCCCTGCCTGGTCATTGTCTAATAATTATAGAAGCCAAAGAAGTCAAATGTAGATAAGTCAAGTTAGGCACTTAAGTAACAGTTGCTTGATTTGCAGAGGTGCTTACACCTATTCTTGCATTCATTCAACAGGGGAACCTCTGAAAACGAAGCCATTTGTTTAATGTGACTAAACATTGATTTAAGTGCCTAACTTTATGAATGAATGAATGAATGAACGAACAATCAATAACACACATTATAATATAATTTCTCTCTTTTCTTAAATTTATAGCTAGCAATATTCAAATCATTATTAATTAGATTTAAAATGAATTGCTATCATTGTTATGTTTTCAAAGGACAAATATATAATATTTAAAACAAATGAGGAGAAAGCATTTGGGAGTCCCTTCTCTTTCTGTTTTTCATTATTGCCATCTACAATCTGGAAGTTCATGTAATAAGAGTGTATTAAAAAAAATGAAAATACTGATTCAGCATGATGGCTTTCAGTACACATATATGGTTACATTCAATAATGTAATATATTTGAGTAAAATGCGGTAAGATATTTCTTCTCGATGATTAAGCTTTGGGCCCTGCAACAAGTAGCATCATGATATATACTATACATGACTTTGGAACAAACCCCAAACCTACTTCACTTAGTAGGTAGGAGAGCATGATAAAATATCTCCTCACAGCAGGTATGATTTGTAAGCTCACTACATGAAGAACTTGTATGCATTTCCCTTTCACAGTTCATTGGGTGCTTCTATTTTTCCTTTTTTTAAAAAGGAAGTAGATCTTACTAAAACAAATCCACACTCATGTGAAAGTTTAATATAAACTTTGCTGGTATTTTCTCCTCTTTTCATTCTTGGAGGAGGTTTTGACTGCTCTTCTGTCTTTCCCTTTCTGTTTACTCCACCATTCCAGATGACACCTGGGGCCACCCAGCATGCGCTGCTTAGCAGCTGCCAAATCTAAATCAACCTCTTCAATGATTTTTCCAGCAGTCTCTGATCTGTGGATGGTTTGCCACTTAGTCCCATGGGTGAAGTACACATAGCCTTCACCTCTCTTCCTTCCTGCACGACTTGTTACTGCATTTAGTAGACTTTACAGTTTTCCATTTTAAAAGGCTTGTGTGAAAGACTGGAATTATTTTCATTAGAACCATGAATAAGGCTTCTGAATAACGGCACTAAATGATTTTTTTTTTTAATTCCACATTTGTGCTTAGTTAATGAAAAAATACTTGTCAGATGACTCTTTAAGCTGCTAGCTATCTTTATTGTTCATGAAAATAATTATGTGGCAATGTGGGTGAGAATCAACTATACAAATATTCGAGATATTTGGGATGTGTGAAAAGCAAATAGGACATAAATCTCATACTGAAACTTTTAACCTGTTGTGATATGTCTAAAGTTAAACCAGAATATTTGTGATGAGATAATAGAATTTAGACCCTTCAGTCTTTTAGAGTGACTTTGGAGTATTAAAATAAAATACAGAACTCTGTTAAGCTGCCTAACCCAAAAATTAACTCCAAGAAATGTTGCTGCTTAAGCAGCAACATTTCTTGAATAATTAAATGGATGTATGTATTAATTCTATATTAAAATATTTAAGAATTATGGAACTGCAAATCTAAATTTTGATTTTGGACACATTCATATAAATTAAGAGAATGTCCATTTTTCCTTAAAAACTATAAATTGCCTTTGAAAGAGTAATTGTTCATGAGTTTGTCCTTTTATTTTTCAGTATCTAGACAAAAAGGAAAATGCATGCATCTTAAACTCTGAAATGTGCTTTTACTTAAACTCTGAAAGGGTATCATTAAAGGATAAAGATAACAATCCTAGCTAAGCAGCAATCAGTCAAAATGTCAAATACTGTTGGGGTTGCATTTTGTGCAAGACTGAAAATTGCTCAGTTTTCAGAAAGCCCAAATCCTTAACCTGCATCTGTGCACACACAAGGTCTGATCCAGTTTTTTCTTAAGTCAGTTTTGGATTAAATCCATTAGGTCCAAAGGCAATCTGAAACAGAGCCTTCTGGAGAATCTATGACAAGTGGAATTCTTGACTCATACTAGAAAAAGAAACAACCTCATATGCAGTGCTTTTTTTTTTTTTTTTTTTTTAAAAAGGTGCTGGTATTCATAACTTGATAGTAAATTTGAAAAATGCCTCTCCCACCCCTCTTCTTCCAGCAGTGCGCTCCGTTACCCTGCTGACCCCACCCCCACAGCTGGGCAGTGGGGCTGGCAAAAAAGGTGCCAGGACTTCGTACTTCTGAGTACCATCACAAAAAAAGCACTGCTCATATGTTTCCACAATGAACGTTGGAAGGAAGAGAGTGAACACATCAATACAGCTTCCACTTTGGAGTAGGAGAGGAAGAGAACATAAATGGTGATCACACTTAGACTGTCAGTCTTCACTGTACTGCTTTAGTTGACTTCTGTTTTTAATAAAACTCAAAATTATGTTTAACAAAATTAATGAAAAAACAATGAAGAAAAAGGTTCTCTTGTCTGCCAGTTAGTATCACATTCTAGTTAAGAGTTGATACAACATTAGGTTTCAGAAAGGGTTGCCCTTTTTGACAGGTAACTACTGCAATTTTTTCAATTCCAAAATAAAAAATAAATGCAGAACTGATCCAAAAAGCAGATGCCTAACTTAATTATTTCATTTATGGGATGTTTTCAGTAATACACACTGTATGAAATACAGGCACACCACTACTACAATTATGAATCAATTTATATTACAAAATACTGTATACAAACACCAGTATATGGTATTTGTATGCTTAAGTATCCGGATTACGTTTAGTTGTCCAAAGGACAACTGAAATCTGTTTTAATGAAAAAATTATCTGAATAGGCAAAAATTACTCAGCCTTTGGTCATCTACATGTTTGTTGACAAGTTTTCATGATCTGCTATGAGAATATTTCTAATAACGTAAACAGTAGTAAGGTCAAAGTTTAGATGATATTAGATGATATTTAGTCTAAGATCATGAAATTCAATAAAGTCCATTTCACTACGTCTAAAAGTACAAAGACTTTTATTTATCACTTTGTACTTTTTAGATATCATAGATGAAAATACCCACCCACAGAAGTAGTCCTTAGAAATAGAACTGTGCACAAAAAGGTAATTTGCAAAGGATTTCAATATTTCAAAATCTGATTTGGAGCAAAACCCAACATTTTGAAAGAGAATGAATCCCCAGCTCCTGGGCAGTTCACTGGTTAGGCTGCTTTGACCTATGGAAGCCTTGAGATTCCAAGATTTTAGCACATTCACCTCAGAGGTGTGAAACTCAGGTTCAGTTCCCTGCTTCACATCAGGTGGTAGGGAGAACTGAATCAGGGTCCCCACATCCTAGGTGAGTACTCTAACTACTGTACTAAAGGTTATAAGGTCAGTCTCCTTTCTCCCCTACCCCACTCACCCCAGTGTGAAGTTAGCATGCTCTGTGAACACCTGCAGGTGAGATAGGTGTAGCAAGTCCTAGCCTCAGGATTCTGTTGGCACCTCGTTTAGGTACCTGGATACCTAAGCTGATGCAACTGCGTGTCTGCTCACTGGGAGAGAATTAGGTTATGTCTTTACTGCACACTAAGCTTGGGCTCTAATTCAGGTTTGAGCCCGAGCTCCCATCTTCTGTCCACACACAAATCAGTTTGACTCAAGTCAGCAAGCACTCAGGGCCATGGTGGAGGTAGGTCATAGTCAGCTTGACTCCTCCTGACTCCTGTGGCTCAGGTTGAAGCCCTGGCATTTTCCAGTGTAGCTGTGGTCATGCTGCAGCTCTGAGTCAGAAGGTCTGTATAGTTCTGTAGGGACATGTTAGAATGGCTGCAATACCTGAGTCTAGGAATTGTAAACTCATGTTTTTCAGTTCAGTCTGGATTCTCAAATGTGGACTTGAAAATATCAAATGCAGAAGCCCAAGTCCCACAGACATGGGTTTACAATGCAGTGTAGACATATCCTTCGGCACTTAGGAGACTTTAATGGTACCGTCTCATTGACCCAGGAATTTTAGCTTCTTGTCAGCTGAGCAGGAGTTCTGAGGATCTCAGGGACACCTAAGTGTTGGCCTTAAACGCCTACATCCCTTTGTGGATCTAGTTCCAGGAGGAACTATAGCTTTAAGGGTATCCAAAATTATGTAAAAATTTGTAAAAAAACAAAACAAAACAAAACAACCCCCCACTCCCCAAAACCTCTTTAACTAATGTCCACATTAAGAAACTGAGTAAGATCCAATATTTTGTCCTAATTAATTAATTGAATTAAACCACTTTGTGTGGTTAAGGTGTTTACATATGTCAATAGTTTACCTGCATGTGCAAAAGTAATTAACTATTGGAACAACCCATGGATTTTCTGTCACGTGATGTTATTAAATGAAGCTTGGATGTCTTTCTAAACTACATGCTCTACCTCAACCAGATGTTATGGGCTTGAGCAGGATTACTGGGTGAAATTCTATGACCTCTTATATCAGCCTAGATAATTATAATGATTCCTTCTAGTCTTAACATCTATGCATCTATAGTATGTTATTTTATATGGTTAGTTCACTTTTAAATAGTTATACCTTCACAGAAATTAAGTTTTCTGCTCTCCAAATGCCAAGGTGAAATTGAGGTGTGAAGGAGGGGAGAGCATGAGAGGAATTATAGTGATAAGGTTGTTTATTCAAAACATGCCAGTACTGAGCCCCACTGTTTTGAAGTGAAAGATTCCCACTCTGGTGTTAGCTTATATAAAATGTCACGTATATAAACAAACTTGACTTTTAAACTTCAGAACTATGGGTTAAGTGGTATATAAACTATTTGACAGCACTAAACCAGGAGTTCAAACAGAATTTTGTGCTGCATATTTCTAATTACCCATAACATGGCTGCAAGGATTTAAATATATTTGCTTGTCAAAAAAGAGGAGAAATATGACATTCTAGCCTCTTATTGGGCAGTAATGACATCTCCAATGAATTGAAATCATCAGACCACATATGGCATGAGTTGAGCAGATGTGGAAATGCTGTGTTCTATTTCTAAGTTGATGCTATTTTGATTGAATAATCACATTATTACAAAACTCTATTTGAGCCGTTTTTAATACCAATAAGAAAGGTTACATGCCTGTACAATAACTGGAATTGTTCCAGATGTGCAATCTCCATTTGTAGTCTACTCAACATGAGCATCAACACTATGCCCGAGACAAGATTTTTGCTAGTGGTGGCTGTTGATCTACATCTGCACCCTTTTCTTCATGATTCAAAATGAGAGTATAAATGGAAGTGTAGACTGACTGCCTCTCCATTTACTTTTTTGCTATGAATAGACCTAGGATAAGACTGCACAAGAGAGGAAGGAGAGTAGGTAGTGGATTAGAGATAGGGACCATATATCTCAAAAAATTCCAATTAATGTATAGATAATTAACCTTTCTTTCTTCTTTGAGTGATTGTCCAAATGTGTATTCCACTTGAGGTGACTCAAAAACACTATTCATTGAGGAGGAGGGAGCAAGGAACCTTGCTCTATCACCAGTTGTAGGATTGCTCTGTCAAAGGATGTATCTGCTCTAGACACTTATACCAGAGTGCAATATCTAGCAAAGGTATGTGCAGGACCTCAGGTTGCTGCTCTAGATTACCAGAAGTTAAGCAATGTAGCTGACCAAGATTGTGGTTCAGCTAGCATTATAGGACAGAAATCCCTGTAAATTTATGGCAAAGCCAGATGCAGGTTGAAATCCATTTGAAAAGTCTCTGTTAGGAGATTGCTCCTCCTTGCATACATTTAGCAAAGGAGAAAACAATTTAGGGGTTTTATGAAGGGTTTTGCCCTTTTCAAACAGAATGCCAAGGCTCAAAAGACACCCAGAGAGTGTAGCTTTTTGCCTTCTCTGGTAGCATGCAGCTTTGGATAAAAGGCAGGTCTTTGGATGACCCGGTTTAGATGAAATCCCAAGATTAACTTTGGAGATGAATTTGAGGTGTAATGTCACGGAAACTTTGTCCTTTGGAATACCATATAAGGTGGATCAGAGAGCACTGAGAACTACAAACTCACCTACTGTTCTGGCTTAGGTGATAGCAGCCAGGAAGGGCTCCTTCTCAGAAAGTTGAGCGAAGGAACAGGAGGCTAAGGATTCAAATGGAGTCTTTATTAATGCTATAGGGTTGAGACCTCAGATCACGGTAGGTTTCAGTACTTGAGGAAAGATTCTAACAAGTCCCTTTAGGGACCCTATTGGAATAGAATGGCTGAAGACCAAATTGCTATCCACCAGAGGATGAAAGGCACTAAAGATACGTCCACATTGGAGCCTTAGGTCGACTTAAGGATGGTTAAGTCGACCTACAGATTGCCGCGTCCACATTGGGCACTTATTTAGTCAACTTAAGCGCTTCCTTAAATCGACTTAATAACATCACCTCTTACAGTCAACTTAACGCTTAAGTCGACCTTATTAAGTCGACATAAGCCAGTGTGGATGGGGAATGCCTTTAAGTCAACCTAACTGACCTCCAGGCCTTGGTGCAACGGGTGACAGCTACCCACAATGCACCACTCCTCCGTCAGCCTACCACCTGCCAGTGCGGATGCTGGCAGTTGACTGGAGTTTTCAGTGCGGACGCTCTAAGTCGATTTAACAAGGTTGACTTTAAGTCGACTTAAAGTTGACCTTGTTAAGTCAGCTTAACAGAGCCTCCAGTGTAGATGTATCCTAACAGCTGCCAAGTGCAGAGGCAAGGAGTTGAGAGATAGCCCTGATATTTTTAGAGAAATGAGGCATTCCAGAATAGTAGGGATCTTGCACCTCCTACAGGAATCTGACAATAGTGGAACCAGGAAGAAAATCTTTCTCCATTTTGCTATGTAGCAGTTCCTCTCAGAATCTTTGTTCCTATTGCCTGGGATGGACTGTACTATTTTCAAACTTGATTTTTCTAGAGCTGCTCTCCATCCAAATACCATGCTGTTAAATGGAGAGATAAAGAAATAGAGCATTTGAGCTGTCCTGGGTCAATAAATCTGGGAAGAGATGAATACAGATGCATGAGTACAAGGGCACCTGAACAATGCTCCAGAACCAGAACTACTTGGGAGCTATCAAGATTAGCTGATGCTCCCTCATTTCATTTTCCTCAGAACTTGAGGGAAGAGAGGGATGGGGAGAAATGCATACATCAGCCCTGACCACTGAAATAGAAATAAGACGCATTGAGACTCTCTGAGCAGCTGGTTAAAACTTCTGTTCTCTTGAAATGCAAAGAGATCTCAAGATGCTAAAAGATGCTCCAAGTACCCTGAAGATGAGGCTGTCTGCTAATTGGTCGTGCACTTTCTAGAAGGTCATCTGGTGGTGAATGCACCAGAGATTGATGGATTCTATTCAAAGAGAATAGAATTGCTTCCCTTTGTTTGTTGATACAGTACACTGCTGTCATGGTGTCCAAATGTCTACATGAAAATGTATACATCTAAGATCAAAGAATGCAAGCCATACTTAAAGGATGAGGGACTATCTTGGGAAGCAGTGACTCTGACAAAGGTTTGAGAGTTAGGTCAGACAATCAGCTGGACATGACATCCCACTGTGATGCTTTGGTCAAAAGGATGTGGCCCATGGATGAATAAACAGGGAAGTCTTGAGTAGGGGAAGAGAAGTTATTTTACTTCTGTATTTGGCACTGGTGTGCCCACTGTTGGAAAACTGTGTCCAGAATTCTAGAAGGATGTTGAAAATTGGAGAAGGTTCAGAGAAGAGCCATTAAAATGATTAAAAGATTAGAAAAAAATGCCTTACAATGACAAACTCAAGAGCTCAATCTATTTAACTTAACAAAAAGGGAAGGTTAAGTGGTGACTTGATTTCTATAAGTACCTACCTGGGGAACAAATATTTGATAATAGGCTCTTCAATCTAGCATAGAAAGGTATAATATGAACCAATGGCTGGAAGTTGAAGCTAGACAAATTCAGTCAGGAAATAAGGCATACCTATTTAACAGGAGGGTAATTAACCACTGGAGTAAAGGATCACAGTTGATTCTCTATCAATGGCAATTTTAAATCAAGACTGGACTTTCTCTAAAAGATATGCCTAAGAATTTTGGGGGAAAGTTCTATAGCCTGTGTTATACAAGAGGTCAGACTAGATCACAATGGTCTTTTCTGACCTTGGAATCTATGAATCCATGAATCTATGGCTTCGACATGCAAGTTCAGAACAAATAAGCATGAATAGTTTGTCTCTTGTACTGCACAAAAGCTCCAGAAGATTTATGTGCGGATCCTGTGACCTAGGACAATGTGATAAGTTTGAAAAGCCTTTTGGGTACTCAGCCAAAGTTGAGTGATGAAATTCTTCACAGCTTAGACTCTGTTCTGAAGCAAGTATGCTTTGACCCTGACAGTCTAAGGTCACCCCAATAAAATATAGTCTGTGGGAGAACTAAAATGGACTTTTTCAACAGTTATTTGGAGCCAAAAGAAGAATAGGAGACTGGATATGAAGAGGGGTGTCACCTGTACCTCTTGATAACCAGCCATCGAGGTAGGGGAACATTGAGTCCTGATAATGGAGGTATTCTGCCACTAACAAATAGCGTCTTCATGATAATGAAGTATCTTGGTAATGATCTAGGCTTCTAGTGACCCTCAGGAATTTACTGTGTGCATAGTGGATGTCTATTTAAAAACAAGCATCTTTTGAAATGAGAGTTCAGTGAGGGGATTGCAGAGGCCAGGATGATCATTCTTAACCGCATTTGGCAGATGAAGACATTCAGTTTCTGAGATCGACAGACCTACAGACTCCTTCCTTCCTGAGGAAGAAATATATTGAATAAAATCCCTTTCCCCATTGTTGAAGAAATGCTAGTTGTATGGCTCCATGATAGAGTAGACAATCTACTTCTTGTTTGAGCATCCTCTCATGAGAAGGGTTCCTGATGAAAGATGGGGAAAGGGAGAGAAAATCTCCATTGTAACCAGTGGTGATCATTTCTGGAACCATCTGTTGAATGTTACGGGGTGCCAAGTCTGGGGAGAATTATCTAGGTGCCAAATGGGCTCCAGAAATTCTGGACAGGAGATTTGATTTGCAGCTCTCAAAAGTGCCCTCAAAACGATTTCTTGGTGGGAAAAAGACTGGAAGTAGAACAACAGGGGGACATTATGCTTACTGTGCTGAATTCTGTGGCATTTCCTAGGTGGCTTATAAGCCCTTTGATTAGGTTGAGAATCTGGTCATTGTCCGTATGGATGAATTTTGGGGTATGTCCTCTCAGTGCTGAAATATAGCTACCTAGTGGGCAAAGTTTCTGAGTTTCTGAAGGAATGTAAATGACTTCTCTCTGTTTCTCTCTTTTTATTTATTTATTTATTTATGCTGAACAGGTGGTCGTTTCCCTTAAAAGACAGATACTCCATAGTGGTTTGGACTTCTTTAGGAAACTCAGAGGATTGGAGCCACAAAGACTGTCTCATAACCATGAAGGTTTCCATTCAGCAGGATGCTCTCTTTGCTGCATGCATGGAGGCCTGAAAAGTTGATCACACCAGCAATTTACCTTCACTGATAATTGATGGAACTGAATGAAGTCTGTCTTCTCGAGGGAGTTTGTTACTGAATTCCAAGAATGTATTATTTTATTAACTATCATATCAATATTAAAGCACTCTAGGGACAGAGAATGGCCAACAGGATGGATTACTTGATGATTAATTTTCTATTAATTCCCTCAGAAGCACCTGCCTTTGGCCATTGCCAGAAGAGAGGACACTGGGCTAGATGACCCATTGCTCTGATCCACTATGGCCGTTCTTATATAGTTCACTACATGGAACCTGTAAGGTTGTCAAAGTGAAGTTCTTTCTCCCAAAGAGGTCTAGACATTTGGCATCCAGGTCTGGGAGTGAAGATCTGAGGTGGTGTTGATTGTTCCTTGCAGTAACAGCTTACTAGAGAGTGCAGAACATTATGTGAGAATATGTATTCTCCTCTCTTAGATGGCATACAGTATTTCTTCTCCATTCTAGGCTATCTTGTCTGATTCTAAGATGGTCTTAGTTGGCAGTGCCACCTTATTGGGACAAGCACTCAGGAGGATGTCCAGTGGCTTATGAGAAGAGTCCTGTTCCTGCATGGAGATACAGAGTGTATCAACAAGCTCCCTCAGTAGGTCCTGAAACTGCCTATACTGGCAGGCAGTGACTGTCTGGCCATTTTGACCTCCTCATCTGAAGATAATGATACCTCGAATGGGGTGAGTGGTTCTGTGTGGTCAGGTTGCTCCTCTTCCTAAGGAAGTTGAAGTTCTTCCCTTGAAGAGAGACTATCTTGACTCCCGGTGTAAACGTATAGATTTAGGATTTCACATATTTGGATCACAGGTACCACAGTAAGTGCTGTGTTAAGTGTCTTAAAGGAAATGAGGCAGTTCACGTGGAGGACAATAACACTGGTCCAGAGGTGTGTAGTCACTTTTATGCAAGAGTAAGGGTGCCCATAAGATCTTGGAGCCTCTACTGTGGCTGAGTCTCTGTCTCGAGGAGGGTGGTGAAGCTCTCCAATTGATACTAGACTCAGACTTGGAGGAGGCTTCTATGTTGATGGGTCATGCCATCAGCACTGGAGGTCTTATTATGCCTCAGCTGGTTGATGGTACCAGTGAGAGGTGAACCAGTGGTGTTTTGGACTTCCCTGATTAGCAACAGATCTGACACCATTTGTCATTCCAGTAAATTTTGATGTCCTCCTTGGCAGTATATCCCCAACACAAGAGAGTGGACCATGGGTCTTTCCCTTAGTGGCACTTGCTTTGCTGTGGTCTTTGGTATTGACAATTCCTTTTCACTCTGCTGGTACCAATGATGAAGGACACATCTGCTTCCTTCTTTCTCTCACTGGGGATTGTCTTACACCTTTGGCGAGAGCCAATTGTGGGGTGCCATTGTCCTTCAGTGCTGGGAAACCTTCTGAGCCCCTGATACTCCTGTACTGTAACACAGAGTCTCACCCAATTTCGAGGATGTCAGAGAGAAGGTCCTCTTTTTGGATGAGGATTTGGAGTAGGATTTCTCACATTCTTTGTAAGAGTGTTTACTCTTACCCAACTTTTGACTTAGTCTGGATTAGGCCTGAGCTCTACCCCTTTCATCCCCAGAGAGGGAGACCACCATGCCTGGAGGGGCATTTCTCATTGCCTATGCCTGACGTACATGGGGTCTGATGGGCCAGGCTCTGACAGGGGCCTCATAGCACAGTCCATCTGGAATCGTCTCATATTCATAAGATGTATGGTTCAGCTAGGAGAGGACCAACAGATGCTGCACTGAGAGGTGATATGAGCTTCCCTGAGGTAACAGAGGCACATCTTGTGGTCATCACCAATGAGAAAAGCCTGGAGGCAGGCCACGCAGATTTTGAATCCTGGGCATATTAGTCATCCTGGATAGGGAGTGGTCTGCTGATGGTGGCGACTCCTCAGTTGTCAAGACTATTGAGCTACTAACTATAAGAATTTTATCGTGTACTTTAGCAATACACAATTTTTATAGAAAACAAAATTTCCACTCTGTAGAGTCCAATTACCAATGTGTCCACGTTGCTGCAGACTGAATAGTGAATGTATTTGGCTGGGCTGTTGTTCAATCATGCAGAAGTAGAGCTTGAATGATTTTTTTCCCCCTCCTACCTCATATTCATGTAAGTCCTTAGCCCATCTTTCATTCAGTCTCATTTTATACAAGTCTTTTTAAGCCAGCTGGCAAGTTACAAAGGTGTTAATGGTCAGGGCCGTCCCTGGGGGAGCGGGAAGGGGGGGGCAAACGGGGCAATTGCCCCGGGCCCCGCCGTTAGTCACTGTCCCACTCCCAGCAGTGCAGGGCCCGCGCGCACCTCAGCCCCCTCTCCCACGGCCACACTTCCTCCTGTTCCTTGATGCCTTTGGCAGTAAGCTGAAGGCAGCAGGGCAGGGCGGGCCGGGAGCGCTATGCCCAGCCCCTGGGCCAGCCCTCCTCACCCCAGGGTAGAGCAGGCAGGCCCAGGGGCGGAGCACCTGTGTAGGGCCCGGCCTCTGGGCTGGCCTGCCCCACATAGCCAGCTCCCCACCTGCGGATCTCCCAGCAGGCAGCCTTGGCCTCCCTGCAGTGTGGTGGGGGTGGGGCCCTGCCTAGGCCAATTGGCCCAGGGCCCCGTTCCCCCCAAGGAACGGCCCTGTTAATGGTGTTTTGCTTACATTCCTCAGTGACAATGTGGAAAGACATATGAGAATATATGCAAGCAACATATTTGTGTGTGTGTGTGTGAGTGAGAGAGAGAGATTCCCTACAAAGGTGTGTTATTATGGCTATCTAAATGCATTACACATTTCTCAGAAGAGCAATTCTGAAAGTAATCCAGTTCTGGCAAATAAAAGCATCTACTTCTTTGAAATGACTAATTTCCTCCTAGATTGCAAAAATAACGTGCACCTGTGAGCACTTCTTTGTCCGCATTGGGCAGGTGATCAAAATCTAAGTATACGAAGTGAAATTTACAAAGCTCTCTATTCTATAAAGGATTTTAGAGCACACCCAGCCTAGGATCTGTCCCCAGCGTGCTTTCTATGTGGTGGTAGGGGAGATCAGAAGTAAAAACACAAAGCTGGCTATGATGATATTACAATCACTTGGGATTCTCCTATGCAACAGAATTCACAGCTGGCTGTTTAAGACCATTCCTTTTGATAGACAGGCACCGGGAAAGAGGGGGAGGGGAGAATGGGGACAGAATGGAGGCAAGGATTTTCCTCAGTAAATATACAACCTTGACAAACCTTTTACTCCAAACCCAATGACTCCTGGGAAATCCATGATCCTAAGATTAGAAAATAATCTTCACAGACATCTCCAGCCTGCATTACAGATGATATTCCTACCTTCTTCACAAGATTGTTTTGAGACATAATTGGTATTTGTAATCAATGAATAGGGTACAAGCTCTGCAACTGCACACAAGACCATTATTAAGTTGAGTTTGCCAGAGATTAGATTTGGAGGTAAGAGAAACACAAAAATGTTGAGTATTTAACTGTCTTTCTCATCATAATAATAACAATAATAATTTTATAGCAAGACTAACCCATTAATTGATTTTAAACACTGAAAATGTCCCAAGACAACTTTGTTAGGAAGATATGTATAATTAATTGTTTTAATATGTGGGAAAATGTGGCACAGAAAAATAAATCCACTTGTGCAATGTCACACATAGGTCAATGTAGGAGTCAGAAATAGAATTCTAAGATTATTAATTTTTATGCTCTTTTCCCTTATTTTGAAGCACAAAGAATATCTTTGAAACATCCTCCCATTTATATAAACAGTAATAATTTATTTCCCTGCATTGATTGTGGATAATCATGGTTCTCAAGTAACAAGTAAAGCAAATGGGCTTTGCCCTTACCCTTGTGTGGGTGCGAATGTGCATCTTTAGTCCATCATTCTTGCTGAAAGCCTTGTCACAGTAAGGACATTGGTAAGGGCGCTCACCTGAAAATAAGGTAAGCATCAGAATCAACAAATGGAGAAAAAAGTACTGTCTTA
Organism: Pelusios castaneus; assembly: GCA_007922175.1. Classification (NCBI taxonomy): domain Eukaryota; kingdom Metazoa; phylum Chordata; order Testudines; family Pelomedusidae; genus Pelusios; species Pelusios castaneus. The sequence goes on from ML685791.1 coordinate 12,248,480, forward strand.
GTACATCAAGGCAGTACAACATGGCTTTTCAAATAGCTTTCTGTTCTAGCATTCATGTTCAGTTCAAACAGAGAGATAGACCTGAGCATTACGGAAACTACACATACAAGAACAAAAGATCTGTTTGGACAGCATGCAAGGCTGGATCAAAGCACCGCTTTCAGCTGCTTGATTTTGTCTTAGCACGATATGAATACATGCAGAGAGGGATTTTAAAAAAACCATGCCGTCCTGGTGACACTGCTAGGGTGAATTCTATTGTGGCTAGTACGTGGTCACTTTTATGGTTAGTCATTAACTGTTTTCAAAGTACAATACATTTCCCTCAGTTCACATCTGTTCATCATTACAGACATCTGGGTGTCAGAAGTCAATTTAATTACAAAATCCACTTCTATTCATTTGTTGCAATTAACTAAAAGAATGCCAGCAAGATTTGCTCCTAAAGAGCCACAGCAATGTCTGTGAGGTGCCCAATGACCTCAGTGGGAGTAGAGAGCACTTAGCGCCTCACAAGAAGCCCTTTGCACCTAAATTGGTATAAATCAGGACTGTTCTGCTGAATTCAGTGAAGTCACTCTAAATTTAGACTATATAACTCAGGGTCTGGGCCATGCATATCCAGTGAGCAGAGCTTCTCTGAAGCAATTCCATAATTTAGAAAGAGTGATAAAGCTTTACAATTTCTTAAGTAAATCTTTCTTTTTGAGTATTTTAGGCAATGTACTGGAATAAGATGTACTCCAACTTTTAAACTTATTGTACACATAAGATTTGACAAAATCAGATTGCTTCCATCAAAAAATATTTTTCAACAAATAAATGTAACCTAACTAATTTGCTGACAAAATGGAATCTGTTCCAGTTAATGACTTTGCTGACTGGACAACAAACATATGTACAGATACAAGCAGCCCCTTTCAGCCAGTTTATGAAAAATCAGTTGTTCATAGAAAAGTCTTTGCATGCCTGCAGCGCTGTGACATGGCCCATGCATTGTACAAACATTACAGACTTTCACATCAACCCTGTAAACAAGTAAGATTATCTGTTTTAAAGATGGGAAAACTCAGGACCAGTTGCAATAATTTGCCCAAGGATACAGAGCAAGTGAATGGGAGAGGCAACTTTATATTCAGGGTTTCCTGACGACAGGATCCTATATCCTGACTTGCAGCAAAGCAGACCTCTCTCCTATCCCCCATCCCTTGCCAGTCTTCATTTCAGTATTTGAGGTGCTTGTCTTTGACAGGAAGATGTTGTTTTGTTCTGGGGGAACAAAAAGTTAGATAATTCCAAACGTGTGCACTGGAGCCAAACTAGAGCAAGAGTTGTTTAAAGTGACACACTTTGACTGCATTACAGATAACTCCCTGGGTATCACTCCGCTTTGCAGAGCCACTGATTCAGTCATGTGATGAGGCTGGCCCATTCTTTAATGCTTTTGGGAACAGATCCCACCTAAATGAAAAAACAACAATAGAAATAAAGGTAATGGAGTACTTGTGAAATGCAGCACTGCTCTGTCCTCCACACTGCCGTATCTCCTTAAGCACAAATGTGTGGATTTGGCAAAGTATTTTTAACAAGGTTGCTGTGTGATTCTGTGTGTTCTGAATTAGAAGTTTCACATCTGTTTGAAACATGACACTATCTCTCATGACCCTTGATGTTCCTAATTCATGCCATCAGCCTTTAGCTCTGTAGGAGCTGCTGGTGCTCAAACATTTAATTAATCCTGCTGACATTTTTATGTTTTAAAGCTTTTGTATTTTGAAGGTAAAGGCTGAAGAGGTCTGTAAGCAGATGAGTGCTGACAGCTAAGCGCTACCCTCATCCTTCTTCTTATAGAAGGGGATTTTGCTTACAGGTATAACTTAGACATGGTCTGAAATCTATTAATAGTGTCCTTCAGAAGTTAATCATGTTGTTTATGGTTCTTGATGAATAGATGTTTAACAGCTTTCAGCAGATGCCAGTAGAGGGAAACACTGTGACTTTATATAAACACGTTGTACCTCATAAAGCCTGCCTTTGATCAGCCATCACATACTGTAAATTTACACCTTACAACTCTCTGGTATGCAGCTACGACTTCCAATCTGCTTTCCCTGTCTGTTGAACGGTAAAGACTGTGGGTTGATAGGGGACATGAGTTCCAGAGGGGCAGCCGTGTTAGTCTGGATACAGCAAAAACAACAAAACTCCTGTGGCACCTTAAAGACTAACGAATTTCTTCAGGCATAAACCCGAAGATCTGACGGAGATCTTCGTCAGATCTGCCAAAGTGGGTTGCAGCCCACGAAAGCTTATGCCCGAAGAAATTTGTTACCCTTTAAGGCGCCACAGGAGTTTCGTTGTTTTTGCTTATAGCATCAGTGATGGTTGATAAAACATCTTTAATAAGATCCTACCTCATTTTAGGCTTATTCTTATTTCTGTTGTTGTTTCTCTCCCAGCTAAAGTGCCCACAATATGAATGTATGTATGTTAATTTGCTCTTATGCAATCAATTGCCCCTTTTTGGGCATGCAAACTGGCTGTATAAACAAACAGATAAGTGTATAGTTACCCAGTTTATCTACAAGTGTCCCCTTCTGTCCTTATCCTTAGGATCGAGCAATATTAATGACAGATCCTATTCAATCCAAATTTGAATCTGTAACTGTAGAACCTTTAGAAAATATCCTAGCCTATTAATAACTGACCCTGAAATGAGTGTGTATGTGTATGGGAAATAAAGTATTACATCAGCTGTTTAAATTATTACATGCCTTTTTTTCCCCTCTCAAATAAATGAAACCTGATTTGGATTTCAAGACTTGGGAAGTATGCAGTCCTTGGAAAGTAGGTGTTAGCTTTAGTATACTTGGCTAAAATGTCCCCTCCTCACGTTGGATTAGACTGTCCTACCCTTATTTACATCAGTGATCACTTGCTCACAAGAGAATCTTAATAATGGATTCCTGAATGAGGCTATTTAGGTGAATCAGGTGCTTTCTAATCCGAGTCAAGATTGCACAATCAAGCCATTTTTGGCCCTACTGGCTAAATTTTAAAAAACAAACAAAAAACTCCACACATGTTGGTTCCAAGGCATATTCAAAAATAATAAGAACTATGTATTTCTTATGCGCATTTCCTGTTAAGTGTTAGCCCAGATGTTGCATTTCATACTGGAATATTTCTTTAGTTTTGAAATAAGAGGTTTTCTCACTCCAAGAAGTGCTAGGTGGAAAAACAGGAGGAGCAAGGGCTATATAATAAATGCTGATGTGTGCTTTGGGATTTGTCTGTGATCAGCCAAAATCCACCAATAATCAAATATAAAAATTGGAATTCCAAGCCTAGCTTCAGATCAATTCAGCTACAATAAACACTTGAGGACTTACAGCGTAAATCATCTCTGATCAGGAAGGGAATTGATCTGTTGCGTTTGTGAAAGAGATTAAAAATAAGATGAATAACGTTAGGAAATGAAAATCTTCAGTAACTCATGTTTGCCCGGGTTTTGCATTTCAACCTCTTTTCTCATCTCCATAGAATGAAAGAGCTACCTACCTCAAAAAGAAAAAAAGACTAGTAATGTATCCTGGTTTTTTGTATAGCACACTCAGTTTATTTCTTAGATTTACCACTAATAAAACTGGTATTGAGATACTGTGTAAATATGCAGGTTGTGTCATCACACTGAGGAAAATCTCCTGAGTACAGTTTCTTAGACTAAAGGACATTAGCATCAACATTAACTATTCTACTTAAATTCTGATAGGTTGGAGGTAAAAATAAAACACTTTTCAGGGTCAGAATGCTGGAAACAGATCTATTTGTGGTCTTCTCTATGTTAGCCTCGTTATTCTTTGCAGTATAGAACAGATTAAAATGGTTTAAAATACAGATCTCACTTTAAACGACAGATCTGAATTTACTTTGACGTATAACAGGGAAGGATGGGATGCTAGAAAAATTGCCTCCCATTGCCTGATATTTACCTAACAAAATATCACTTTGGATACATGTAATTTGACAAATGTGTATGACAAAGGTCAATTTTTAATATACAAAAAGGCTTTCAACAGCCTCGTGCCTATAATCTTCATAAGAGTACGCTTGTTTTGTTTTTTACACAGACAGCTGCAGCCCTGAGTATCAGACACATGTGAGCCAATGTAATCCGTATACCCCATCTGAACACTCCTGGAGGTTTCCTACATTTCTACTTTTTCCAAACTATTTCTGTGTCTTATCATACTACGTTTGATAGTATCTTCAGCCAACATACCCAAAGTAATTTTATAAATGCAAATGATATCTGGCACCCAAAATAAGCAACTAAATAAGCAAACAACATATACCTCATTAAAAAGCACATGACAAACCCGAGTGACATAAATGTAGTAAATGCTGTAGCTATCCTTCTAGTTACATTTCACTGTTACATTTCAACAAATGACTTAAATATCTCTGGAAAAACCCCACCCTCAGATGCCTCAGGGAAGCCACACTAGGATTTGGAATTAATTCAAAGTCTAGACATTCTATTTCCAGTTTTTATTTAAATAAAACCAAACTTTCAATTTAATAAATATAAATTTAATCCTAATACAGGACCAAAAAACCTACTACATGACTGAAAACCATATGGGTGTTTTATGAAAAGTAAGATGTCATGACTGAATTTCCATGTATTATTTTTTAAGTTTTTATGAATCTAAAGACCTAGACAATCAGTGGTTAAAGTATAATTTGACGGGCCCCGGAACCCTCCTAATCTCTGGGCCCCATTCCCATATTCTCTGGGCCCCCTTCATGCATGTGCAAACCGGAGCCCAGATAGGCATTTGCAACCACTTCTCAATACCATATGCATTGGTTATCGCTCCATAAAAATATTTATAATTTTATATGGCATTTATGTCTATATCAATTATTGTCAGAAACTAACAAACACTGCATAACACAATAAGTATTGTGATCTTTATATTCCCGATATGCACATTTCACTTCATTAAATGCAATGCAAAACTTGGAACACAAACATTTTAAGTCACTTTCACCAAATTCCAGTGACAGCTCTGTAGTGAAGCGTCATGGGTCAAGTGCTTCAATAGCATTGCTTAGATGTGTTTCTGAGTTTGGCAACAATCTAGCATTCATACAGTCCATTAAAGCCTGGTAAAAACTGACTTCTAGAAATTTCAATTTGCTTGCCAGCAATCTCAGACATGTTTACACATGCATCTTTAAAGAAACCTGCAGCAATCGCCTCACAAGCCTCTTGGTAGAACTCTGAATCACACTCTCTATGAGCAATAAACACCTGAACTTGTCGCCTTTTCAACTTACTTGCTGTAGATAATGTTACATCAGATTTTTGCAACGCCAAGGACAGGTCTGCAAGTTCCTCCAGAGCACTGAGCATGAGACCCAAGTTTTTAACAAAAACTGGATTCTCTAGGTTTTTTGCCATGCCAACAAATTTTACTTCATCTTTCCCTTCTAGTGAGAAATCAGTTAATTTTTTCAAGAAGTGGCTATGGAGGGCTGCATATGATCGCCAAACAGCTCATACAGTGTGGCAGCTAGAGGCAACCCAACATACATGAAATACACATCCAATCCTATTAAGCTGGACTTCCAGACCACTCGCAGTCAGCAAACTCTCTCAAGCACTTCTGTAACTGACTGTACAGAGCATACATTGAATCCCCAAATTATTTAAAGTGATTAACTTCACTGCAGCATTTGATAGCATCAGCCATGGCCAAATCCAACCTGTGATTAAAACAATGCCAATTTATCAAAAGTGGAAATCATGTTTTTAATTTTGCAGCAAACACCAGCCTTACTGCCTAACCTGACAGAGGCTCCATCTATACCTAAACCAATCCAATTATCTTTGAGAAATTCCTCCGTGAACTGTCAAACACTGCAGCAAAGCTAATACTACGCCATCAGCATCATTGCTGCCTATGTTCAATCAGATCAAGAAAAAATGTAACAGGACCAATGTTTGCATCAAAAGTTATGCGCAAGTAAACTACAAGACAAGAAAGTTTTCTTAAACTCGTACTCTCATCAATTAAAACAGAAATTTCCTGAGAAATGACACTAGAATACAAACTATGTTTTATCTTCACAGATACATGGTCTATTGTGTGAGCAGAAACAACATTGGTATGCAAAACACAACCCATATCAACACCATTTAACTGCTGTAAGTAATAAGGTCTGGATGGTGAATGACCACCACCCAAATAAAAGATATTAAATGCATGCTAACCTAAGAACACTATCTACAGGGGTCTCAAGCTAAAATCTCCATGAGGGCCACATGAGGACTAGGATACTGGCCCTAGGGCCGTGTCACTGAAACCTTTTCATACGAAGAGTTATTATTAGAATTAGAGCCAGCACTGCTTGGGTAGCCTTATGACATATTTCTAGGGGCCTGAACAAAACACACATTTACTTTTAGAAGTACCGGTACTTCCATTCAAGATCCAAAGGGGAAGCTGTGTTAGTCTAAATCAGCCAAACAAAACAAAACAAAACAAAAAGAGTCCTGTGGCACTTAAAGACTCACAAATTTACAAATTAACAACTACATTTGTTAGTCTTTATATATATATATATATATATATATATATATATTAAAAAAAAAGAATAATATTTGGTTAGAAGTTGCTAATTGTTAAACAATCATTTGTTTAAGACTAAGCAAATGATCAATTCATGAAAAAAATGTGAACAGTAATGTTTAGAGGGCTCGATTGAGATAAGGACCCTTTACAAACATTTAATAAGAGACAGTCCCACCCTGAAGAGTTTACAATCTAATTAGATAAGACAAAATGGGAAAGGAAACAGGCATAGAGATAAGAACCACAACTGTGGTGTCTAGTTGAAAACTACTATATACATCATGAAGTAGTTTTAGGAGGATCTTCATTCACTTAGGCTTGGCAAAATTTTAGTTTATTTTATAATTTTACTGCATAATACCAATATTTATTTTTAGGGTTTTTCCCCCCCACTTTTATTTTACTTATTTCATTTTTTTTAAAATTTTGATGTTGTGCAGAATGGGTTGTAAGCCTTTTTTTTTAATTTTCTCTCTTTACATTTTCACATTTGTGAGAAATTATGGCAGGGGTCAGATGATTATTTAATATCAGAGACACAGATTCAAAAAGTTAAAATTGATAACTTTTGAAGCATAAATTGCCCGTACCATGTGAAAACATATGAAGTAAATATCCTTAAATCAAACTCTGGTACTCAAGCAGCATTGTTCTTTCTTTGCCTATCTGTTAATTTCAATCATCAGCAATGGAAATATTTTTTTCAACAGTTTGATTGCGTATCATGAAAGCAGTATTAACTGTCATTTGCAGACAAAAATCTAATACCTTCAAGCCTAGCTGTGCATTGGCATTCATTGTGTTTAATTTTGCTTTTTTTAAAAAAGGGTATCCATCCATGAGATAGCTCTAATGGTAAGTATGTAGCTTTTTCTCCCACTGATGTGTGATTTCTCATAACAATTATTAGTGTTATAAGTGGTTCTTCTAGCCTTATATCATCCTGTCTGCATTTTTACTGCAGTTAGTTAATATTGATTAATTTAGAATTTGACAGTTATAGCACTAAGGTGTCTGATAACATTTTTGAGAGACGGTTGATCCTGAATGCTGGTTCAAGTTAAAGATTTTGTATAGTGGGCTCAATACAATGCTCACTGAAGTCAGAGGAAGCTTTTCCACTGATTCCAATGAGTAATGGATCAGGCCCAATGTGCGTAATTTAAAATAAAATTTCTTGATTTTTCTGCTAGATTTATTTTTTAAAAATGTAAAAAGATCCAGTCCTGGTCCAATCTTGTTTTGAGGATGCTCAGAACCTTCCACAAGGCACTTAGTGTCTGTTAAGATCAACTCATATACCTGCATTGAACATGTGTCTTATAAAGATTACTAAACATTCTATAAAAGAGCATTTCAAGATTATTATTTTTAAAAGGTGGTTTTCAAAGGCACTTTGTTAAACCACGGCTCTGGAATTCCCTGTGTTTAAATACCTGATTTGAGAGCAGCCTAAAGTTGATTAGAGTAGAAAAAGAAAAGAAAATCCATCATCGCACAATTCTGGTAGAGCAGAGATTATTCTCCTGGGGAGAATTGGTGAGGCCACGGGGACATCTGGATCACACATGCAAAACTCCTACCCAGGTGATCAATAGGGCAGTCCAGAAAGAGAGTTAGTTGCAAGAGTCCTTTTTAGTCAGAGATAATGTGAAGTGATGACAGCATTCTATAGCAAGTTCAGATGGGCAAAAGGTTAAAAGATAGAACAAAATTATAATCTGTGGCATATGTTTAGTATTTTGTCTTTTATGGCGTGCCGGACCACTTTACACATTTACCCTACACTGCTATTGCTCCACACAAAGAGCTGCCACTAAAGTAAATAGGAGTTTAGTATCCATAAGAGTATAGAGCATTAATTTAAAAAACATTTTGTACATATACAGAGAGAGCACAACAGTGACGAAGAAATGCTATTCTTTGTCCACTAAAATCAGTGGCACAGCTCCCACTGACTTCAAACAAGGAATATTGGGAAGAAAAATCACTCACACAGGTGGATTATCTTGTGAAGATGAAATACTTAATATTTATTTCTCTAGCACTTTTTTCAACTTCCAAATACTCTAAGATAATATTCATTTAATTATTCATGCCTGAGTGCAGTGTAAAGTGGTCTATTGACTCAGAGGACACAAAAATCTGATTTTGCAAATAGGGTGTTACTTGCATTTCTCCGATATTTATAGTTTTATAGTTATAGAGTCAAATTTTCAAATATACCTCTATGGCTCAGGTCAGTAAGGTCAAAGTGGGCAATACCAAATGGCAAATTCCAAAGGGGTAGCCGTGTTAGTCTATTGTAGAAAGACAACAGAGTCTTGTGGCACTTTTAAAGACTAACAGATTTATTAATCGCACGAAAGCTCATGCGATTAATAAATCTGTTAGTCTTTAAAAGTGCCACAAGACTCTGTTGTCTCAATACCAAATGGGTTAGTATTTAAGCAGTGAGCTTGGGCAACCTCTATATAGTTAAGTTTGCAAACCCCGCAATTAGGCTCAATGGATAAAATAAATAAGTGGGGTGGTTTTATCTTTCCCTATCCAAATATTTTCCTCATTTGGTCTACCATCAATCATTTAAGTGTGCTATTGGATGCTCTTTCAGGAATAGCTAACACATTTCATCATGTCAGGAGGAGCCAAGCTATTTTATAGTGGTTTGAACGATACAATATAGGTTTTCCAATATTTCTGATTTCCAGTTGGGACCCGAGCCAGAAAAGCCAAAATACTTGTGCAATTATATACCCTGAAAATAGATGGATATGAGGGGTGGGGTTATATTCCTTTACCGGGGTGAGAGAAAAGATTTTGCACTAAGACATAATGATTTCATTACTTGCCAAAAATGGAGAAAAGCTCTTCAGCTGTGGTTCATTAAGAGGTGTTTCTTGGGCTGGAGGTTTCTTGTTGAAAGGACTTATACCTCCTACATTCTAATCAGGACTCTAACTGGATATGCTCTGAAGACAGGAGGCCAAATATTTCATTTCTGGTCCCCTGATTATGAAAACAGGAACATTTGTGTTGTGGATGTTCTCTAGCTAAAGAGCAAACCTTATATATCCTCCATTACAGGAAAGGACCAGAATTGCTTTTATTTGACTCAGCCAAATGTTTTTCCAATCCTTAAGCAAAATTAGAACTACCAAGAAGGAAACCCTGAAAAACTGTTCTTTCAAAACAAAAAACAAACAAACAAAAAGAACCAGGGTGTTTTAACCAAACCTTTTAGCGTTTTCTTCTTTTTATGTGCTTACCCATCTCTTATTATTGGGCATTTGAGTGACATTCTTACAACTGAGAAATCCTGTTCCTGGAGATTTCTAGTTTAAGCCTGAAGAGCGTTTAAGAGTCTAGATTAGCTTCAGATAAGCATCCAACTGGATGGCTATTGGATTCTAGATTTGGACCATCAAAAGTTTCATGATATGGTAGGTGTTTTATTAGTTTGTTTTAAGAGTCAGACAATATGACCTCTCAGACATTACAATTGCGCAAAAGTCAAAAAAGTTGAGTTACTGCAATAAAAGAAGATCCAAATTACTAATCAGATATAGAACATTACTAGTTTTATAATCAAATTAATAATTTTATCCACATCCCTACCAAGCATTATTTAAAAGAATGAGAACAGCTGATGTTTGATTCTTTGCACCCATTAGTGCAATGAAGTGATTTTGCTTTCCCAAGAAAGGAGCATTGAAACCTATGACCTCAGTGAACCCAGTGCGGAGATTCTTTTAAACGATACACATTAATCAATCTATTAGTATATAACTCATCTGATCTAAAAGAAGTTCTTTGCATTCAAGAAAACTCTTCATAACTTTCTCATCCACTAGTAGCAGACAACAAGAAGCTGACAGCTTCATGAAACTTTACAGGTACTTTTGAAGATATAACTCTTGCATGGAGATAAATGGAATAATGATGTATAAAGTTTAGAAATGCAGCTTCCTTAGCTTTGGATCTTATGCTGTGGTTTGTTGTTTGTTTGGGGGGGTTTTTTGTTTTTTTTAATTCAATAGATTAACTGAAAAAAGATCATCTACAGGTTATTGGAACCTATTTAAGACAATCTATTTGAAGACATTTAGAAGCTGTTCATAGACTAGATACTGAAACAAAGACATGATTAAAATATATGTGCATATTTCATTGTGATAGAAGGGGAATATCCCTTAAGCTTCTTTTTTTTGTTTTCTTTTGCCCAGAGGTATAGAAATAACTGGTGATTTAATTTGGTGTGGAGATCTGTTAGCAAGAAGTTGTCTTAGTGGACAGGTTTTATAATAAATAACAAAGTACTAAATCACCTCTTAAGCTATTCAAATATGTATCTTAAATTTTATACACAAAATCCTCAGCATTACCATTGAATACTCACCCATGTGGTTTTTCTTTAATTGAAATGTACCTATAGCCTTTTATGTTTCTATATAGAGCTGAGCTATTATTATGTAGAGCTAATTCTGCTCTTAATTATATCTGTGCAATTCATATTAACAAGTTACACGGTATAACTGAGAGCAGAATTTGGTCCTCGGTTTTTAAAACTCAGTTGGGTTCTCATGAAGAGGAAAAAACCTTCAAATATTATCTCAAGTATGCATGAAGAGAGTTTCAAGAGACTATTGAAATATTTATTAACTATGGAAAAGAAAACAGTAGGAAGAAAAACCTTGATATTTTGACAATTAAGACACAGAAATCAAGGTTCTGGTAGATTTTGTCATTTTAATGAAACGTTTCAGTATTATCTGCAATTTATCTACTCTGAATTACAGCTAAAAGGAATATTCTCAACATTATTTCAAAAATTATAAACTAATTTATTCCACAGAGTGTGGCAAATATAAAGGAAAGCTACACTGTATGCTATGGATTAATTTAAAAGGGCATAATATAAAAGTAAAAAAATATGTTGAGATAACATTTAGGGCCTGATCCAAAGTAATTGGGAGTTCTTCTGACTTCATTGAGCTTTGCATCATGGGAAGTGGACAAAAAGAGAGAAAGAAAGAATCAAGTCTATCCCGTTATGCTTAACTCATCATCACATGTATGAGTATCTTCAGAAATCTGATGTGCAAGCTCACCAATTGACCCTCACCAGCCCCCAAACCTGTATAATGGAACTGGTAAGGAATAGAACAATTTTTACAGCTACCTTTTTTCAGTACATAGAAGCAAAGATATGCTGAGTGTAAAGTCAAACTACCACACAGCAAAAACTGTAATGCACAACTTCAAATACAGTATCTCAAGAGTTTCCACTCTTTATTTAGATGACAATCAATTAGGAGACCAGCCACACAATTATTTTTTTTAGATGTGATTTATCATCACATTTAAATGGCTGTGTGTAAAGCTAGACCTAAGAAAGCACAAACAACAGCCGGTATCTGTTAGCTCTGAAAGTTGGTTGAAACTTTAGGCAAATAATTAACCTCATGGCCCATAGCTTTAAAATACCAAAAAGGAGTTCATAGAATTTCTTTCACAATTTATGAACAACTGATGGAATTTATGTCACAGTCAGAGGATTCTTTTGCTGAATTAACCCCAGCTCCCTCTGACCCTGAGAAGCCATAAACCAACAGGATATAGCAGGGAGAGAATGTGCTATAGTGTTTCAACTGACCTACAGAGTGCTGGCTCTGTCATTGCAGAGCTGGAAACCCAGATGATGAATTACAGAGCAATATCCCAGGCTCAGACCCAAACATCCACCTTCTTCTACACATGCACACACAGACAGCTTCACTCACCCCAAACTAGCTGTTTCAGCTGAAAGGGCAAGTACTGTTAGGCCTCATTTAGTCGTACTCTAAGATACAAGAGAAGAGAAAATTGCTAACTGAGGGAGCATGCACACACCATTTAAGAACGTGTGCCATGTATTAAATAGAAGTGAAGAAGGGTACTTTAAAGGTTTAGCGATGCATTAATGTGCTTGTGAAAGATACTTTGTAAAGCAGGGTCTTTCAAACTGTACTGTGGTGAGATTGCAAATAGGGTCAAGGTGGGCCACAAAATAAATTCAGTATAATCATATGATCATTATAGATCCATAATATCAGACTTGTAACAGTATGTCTCTTTCAGGCCAATTTATTGTTATAACCTGAGCATCTCAGGTATGAGTTCAGTATGGACCAGTGCAGGATGCGAGAGCCCTGCTAATAAAAGAAAATTAATCTGAACCCATATGTGCCTGGATTTACCAAATATAAAACAGGACAAGCCCCACTGAACATAGCTATGTACAACATGAATCACCAGGAGCCATGCTGAAAGAACATGACAACCCATGGCACTGAATTGGAACACCAGCCATGTCAACTCTAATCATTAAGGCCTGAGGGCATTTCTGAGACTCACACAACTGTGGCGTTCAGTCTTTGTCAAAATTCAGCCCTGGCTGAGAGGCTGACCCAGAAAGGTGGATTGTTTCATTCACAGCTCAGAACGAAAGGAGATATGCAGCAATGTGATGACAAAGAGGAGGGTATAATTTTGCACTGATTTAATTCAAAACCACGGTGTTTAGTGGATGCCAAGAGCATGAAATCTTCAGAATTATTGCCACATTTAGAAGCCATGGCTTCACTGCTTGTTTAATACACAGCCAAGTTCTCTTACTGATAAGAAAATCCCCTAAAAACCTGTCTCAGGTCTTTCCCAAAACAGTTAAAATAGTGAACTTTATTATTAAAGGCCATCAAATCAATTCTTGACTTTTTGCATAGCTTTCTAGTGGCAGGGATGCCCTTCACTGACAACTCCTATTCCCCAGTGCAGTGATATAGCCCCCAGAAGATGAAGCACTACTTTGACCCTTTCAATTAATTGAGAAGCACAGATTGTCACAATGAACAGCAGTATCCCCTTGTTGACAATTTCAGTAATTCATCTTGGAAGCACATATGGTCTCACTTTGCTGACATCTTTGGTTACCAAGGCAAACCAAACTCTTCTTTCCATGCAAGATAGTGTAAAAACGTTCACCAGAGAACTTGGCAGCTGGTTTAAACAAGTGCATAACTCTGAAGTTATTCCCTTTTATTTCAAACTTTACTAGGATAACTGAAAAACTGATCAGGAACTTGTATGTCAATGCCTGGAGAAACTTCATACCCAGCTGTGTATTTCTGTAAATCTAAGAATATATATTAAGTGAACCATAGAGAGGAAAGATGTGAATCACAAACCTTTCATCTAAAATATCAATGACTTGACAGCAATAAGTAGTTTATTACAATCAAACAAACAGTTATTAACCATGACAAGGCACAGCAAGTGACTTTATTTTGTCATGTTCTGTGAAGGAGGCATTTGCAGCATGAAGTACAAAAATCTTGAAAATTCTCATCCTCTTTCTTTAATGAGGGCAGTAATATTGAAGCAAATTTTGTTATTGTTTCTGCTACTGTTATGACTCCAAATTGTTGTTTTATCATAGTTCACATTAGAAGTCTTGCAACAAGTGGATTCATGAAACATTTCCTAAAACTTGGGAAATCCTGCTTGAGGTAGCCAAAGCATTAAGTGTCATGGATAATGCTGGACATGAAATTAGAATTTTCAGCCTGACATCTTTAAAAGGCCCTCTGTTCAAGACATCTGTTGTCAACTTAAAAACCAATGATCTAACATCACTTTAAATTTCAAAACTTAAGTCAAATATCCATAGTTCATAGAAAACAGGGAAGATGCAGCATTCAGGATTAAACACTAGTCTGTAAAAGAAATTTAAAAAGCATAACAGGTTGGAGATATCAAGGCCACCAGGCAGCTTGAGAGTGGAAGATGGGAGATATGTAAGCCCCAGAATGCTGAAGGCTTTGTTCCCTAGTAACTAGCTAGGGTTACTACAGGTTAATTAGGAGCACCTGAACTCAATTAAGAAGTAGCCAGGTGCCTGATAAAAGCCTCCTTGCTCCAAACAAACAGGGCAAAAGCTGGAGAAGGAGCAGGAGGACAGTGCTATGCAGAAGTGAAGGAAGAGAGGAGTTTGTGGAAGGTAGTTGAGCTTGGGAAGAGAAGTACAGGCAGAGACTGAACGTGGAGAAAGGAAACTTGGCCTAAGGGGGGACCAGGTACAAGGAACTGAAGGAGAAGAGGGGGAAGGCAGCCCAAGGGAAAGAACTGTAAACCAGGACACTATTAGCAGCACATAGCTGCACCTCCCAGGGCCCCTGGACTGGGACCTGGAATAGAGAGTGGGCCTGGGTCCCAAACCTCCTCTCCCTTCCCCAGTACTGCACCAGTGCAGGCACCCCACAGGGCAGAATTGAGGTGATTGGGGCAGTCCTGACTCATTATCCCTAAGGAAAGCGTGAGGCCTACAGGAGGAGAACCAGCAGACTGCCACACAGGATTGTGAGGAGAGAAAACTAAAGCAGAACTTCATCTAAAAGATGGAGATGGGACACCCAGGTAGTCTATACTGCACAAAGATTATTTTTGGTAGATATTGTTAGACCAAGCAAGGCAAAAGATTTTACATTCAACAAGCAGGGGTGTAGGAATCCAGAGTTTTAATGAAGAACTAGAGTAAATATACTGAAATTTCCTGAAATACGTGAGAATGTAGACAACATTGTTTCAGAAAAACTGAACTGCTCATAATTCTTGTGTCCAGTATTCAAAGATAAAGGAAAATTAAAAGGGGAAAGAATTCCATGTGGGAAGGCAATGTGAGGGAGAAAAAAATATTTTTAATTAAAAAAAGAAATCTTGAAGACAAAATTGACATAGTTCAGAGAAAAGGGCAGCCATAGTCCTAAAAAGGACAAACAGAAGTAATAATCAGTCAACACTTGCTTAAAGAACATGTGGTGGAAGCAAATGAAAACAGTTTTTCCTTACACAGGGTATATTGAAGAAACTCTGACCCTATATGATCACGCAACAGATCTAGACACATATAGCTCAAGAAACAAAGCAACAAGCCCTACATTGAATTGCAAATAAATGTATAGAATGTTTTATAAGGGAGGGTAGTTCTACTATAAGCTATGTGAGACCTTTGGTGCTTTATAATGCTATTATGAAACAGAAATTACCGTATATACTCGAGTATAAGCTGACTTTTTCAGCACCCAAAATGTGCTGAAAAAGTCGCCCTCGGCTTATACTCGGGTCAGGTGCATGCTAGGGTGGGATCGCACGCTAGTCTGGCTGACAGCACGAGCAGCTGGGGGATCGGGGGGCGGCAGAAGCTCCGGCGGAGCTTCTGCTGCCACCCGAACCCCTGGACTGAGCTGGGGGGCCGGCTCCGCTTCGAGCCTCCTCTCCACTGTTTTTCTTTGAAATAAATATTCAAAAACATTTAACCCACTGATGCCTTAATTTAATTAATGTAATTTTATTGGTATTTATGGTATCTTGATTATTGAAACTTACCTGTAGCTGCTGCATTTCCCACCCTAGGCTTATACTCGAGTCAATAAGTTTTTCCCGTTTTCGTAGGTAAAATTCGGTACCTCGGCTTATATTCGGATCAGCTTATACTTGAGTATATACGGTAGGCATGAAAACAACATATATTACATCATGCTCATTTCCTTACTAGAGCTTCTACTTAATTATCTGTATTGTGAACACACCCAAAGACATCAGTTAGGCAGTGACTGCATTAGGCTAGGTGCTGTACAAATATACAGTAACATAATTGCTACCCCCAAAGTGTTCATAAAGTAATAACATGTGTATGTGTGTGTAGATAGACAAACTGCAATTAATTAATATTATCACTATAATTAGTAGAGCTACTCAAAAAATGGAATTTCCAGCCATTCCAATATTTGTTTTTACCCCCAAACTGATTGGAAAAGTTGAAATATTAAAAATTCTTGCAGAATAAAAAGTTCAGAAACATTTCAATTTAAAACAGCGAAGAAATCTTTTTGCCTTTTTTAATTGAAAGAAAACATTTAGACTTTTCTAAATGAAATATTTTGAAATGTCGATGTGAAACATTTAATTTTTAATCAACATTCATGTGAAATTGTATTGTAAGTCAAACTGTCATTTTGAAATGAAGCATTTAGGTTCATAATATTGCTTTAGAGACATGAATTTTGTGGGGGGCAAAACCAGCATTTTGCTGTAGAAAATTTCAACTTCAACAAACCTGCTTTTTCTGAAGATAGATAAAAATATCTCTCAACATTTTCAACCAGATCTAGTAATCACTATAGTTAGCACTTTTAAATGCCTTTTATCAGAATATCTCAGTGTACTCTCAAAACAATGAATTAATCTTCACAGTACATAGTAGAACCTCAGAAGTATCAACAAACCAGTCAACTACACACTTCATTCAACTGGAAGTACTCTATCAGGCAGCAGCAGAAACAAAAAAGAAAGCAAACATAGTACTGTGTTAAACTACTCAACAAATAAAGGGAAAAAAATTTTAAAAGATTTGACAAGGAAAGGGAAGCTGTTTCTGTGCTTGTTTCATTTAAATTAAGATGGTTAAAAGCAGCATTTTCCTTTGGCATAGTAAAGTTTCAAAGCTGTATTAAGTCAATGTTCAGTTGTAATTTTTGAAAGAACAGCCAATGGTCTGTTCAGAGTTACAACCAACCTCCATTCCTGAGGTTATGTAACTCTGAGGTTCTACTCTACCCTCATGAAGCAGGCACTATGACCATTGTATGGATGTGTAGTTTGTGGCCCATAATCTATCTTCCAATAGTCCAGAAGACTCCCCTCAAGAAAACTTTTTTACATTCTCACCTCAGTGGTGAGTTCACAGTGCTTTCTAGAGAGGGCAGAGCCCAGGGGGAAGAGGGGTTGCTGCCCTTCACATCTCAGAAAGCACCTGAAACTCCCATTGTTCAAAATGTTGTGCAAGAAACATATGGGAGACAGAAGAAGAGACAGAGGTAGCTAAGACTAGGATAGGAGGAGGAAAATGAAGAGATAGACATGGTATTGCAGAGGGCGCTAAAGCCTTTCTCAGGATACCACTGCGGGAAAAATCTCCTGCACTGGTGCATGTGGCGTGCACACCCACCCAGATCTGGCATGGAGTCCAAAAGGAATATAAATTAATTTAATCCTTTTAGCCAGTGTATAGAAGATTTTTCTTTGGCTACCTGATCACAGGTGTGGCTACTGAAATTACCAGTATCCAGCACTGGATGCATTTAGAACTGTAAACTGTATCACAAAACAAGTAAACAGATCTTAATAGATAGCCATGATGGAGGAAAATAATTAAGAGTTTTATCAAACATAAAACATACATACACATGCTGTCATCTTCCTGCAACCCAAATTTGTTTATGCAAAAGTGAATAGAAGGTCACAGGAAGCCTATTTGTTCACAGAAGCTTTGCATGTCAAACTCAAATCTACATCTTTTCATGCTGGAACAAAAACATCACTAAAACTTTCAGCTACATGAATCAGTAGTCTGCAGTAACTGAAATCCTTCAGTATGATTGAGTTGTTTTTCATGTGTTTCTTGAAATGTTGCATACACAAAAATAATATGGTTTGGGTGACACAATGTATGTGAGACTCTACCCAGCCTGGAGGATTTCATCACATTATGTATCAAGATTGATGGAGTGCTGCCCAGAGCAGTGCTCAGTCTCCTGGTCTGTGCCAGTCATTTTGATTCTGGCCATAGAACACTCTTCTCACAGCTGCTTATCACACTAACAAGCAAACAAAGTGGGTTAAGCAGAACCTTCAGCAATATCTTCACTCTTTCATGAGCTATTAATATGAGTGGGTTGCCCTGCTTCCTCGTGTGAAATTTACATATAAAATAATGCCACCCATGTTTCCATCTCTCAAACATTTTTCTCCAACCACAGGTGTCACCCAGACATATCTGCAGGATCTCTCATTTCCACTGTCAAACTGGACTGCCCACATCCACCAAGAACATTTAGAACCAAAGAAACATCTAGCACCTGCCAAGGAGATATATAGAAGTATGATGCTGATCAAAATTGCCAAGCCACCCTCAGTCTTGTTGTTAGGGACAAAGTTTGACTGTCCACTTTGAATCTTGGAACAATTTGTCCATCAGCTAACTTAGATCACCAGTAAATGGATCCATTTAAGATTCTAGAATGAATCAATCTAAATTCCTCAGGATCCATTCCTTGTTCCACACCTCCCCCCTAAAACACTTTACTAAGTACATGTTTTCCATCCCATTCCACTCCACATCCCCTGCCCATCACTGTCCATGGCTAGAAAGAGAACGTGGTTCAACAGATCTTGGACTTGTCATGGGATAGAAGGAAACTCTAGTACTTAACATACTGGGACACTTATAACCCTCACAGATGATCCTGGGAACCAGTGATATATATCCAAGCCCCTGATATGCTGCAAAATTTTCACCAAACCTACCCAAAGAAACCAAGCCCCACAGCACCTGGGAGGCAACTTCAAAAGAGGGGGCACTGTAAGAAAAGAGGGCTCGCAGTTATAGCTGCTCATTTGTCAGTCAGCAAACACGTGCCTGATTGGTCAGGTCAGTGGTTTGCTCTTAAGCCCAGTGGCTACATAATGTACACACCAGCAGATAGTGTGCCTCCTTATGCTCACCTCACTCCAACCTATGCTACTGCTTGCTGCTGCATGCTCCAGCCTAGACCCTGCCTGGCACCCAGCTCTGTTCCTATCTTTTCCTAGCTTTGCTCCTACCTTAGAACCAGCCTGTGCCTACCTCCCTGGACTCCAGATAATCCAGTTCCATCCCTCCACCCTGGTTCCATCTCAACTCTTAGCACGGCATTTAGACTTTGATCTCAATTCCCATCTTTGGCTCCAGTCCCCATCTCGGACTCTAAATTGGCCTTGGGCTCAGGCATTCAGATTCCAACTTCTAGGCCTGATTCCTTCTCCAACCACTAAAGGTTGACTGCCTATGAGCCAGTCTCCTGCCATCTTCTCCATTCCACCAACAGAAACTGGTTCAATAAAATAAATTCCCTCACCAAACTTGTCTCTCACACTAATATCCTGGCATCTCTGAAGCATCACTCTTAATTCCACCTCATCTTGTGATTTCTGGTTCTTATGGAAAGTACTATCGTGGTGATGCATTTATCGTATCAATTTTTTGTTTCTGAAGGTGAGAATAACAAAACAAAATCTTATTTATATGTAATCAATTTCTAGTCAACCAGTGATGCATCAATCCCACATTTGGTAGTAAACAATTTTTTACTGTGGTAACTATGGTGATATCCCAAAACACTAAATGCCATATCCTGCTTGCTTACTTATGAGAGCTATTCATTCAAGTCATTGGGGCAGATTCTTAATTGGCACAAATTGTTATAGCTCCTCTGAAGACATGTAGAATTACACAAGCAGGGTTAGTAAGATGTGGCTGTAAATGAACCTGGCCAGAACAGCAGGCTGATTAGTAAGAATAGTTCTTGCATAGACAAATAGATAGGTAATCACAGATGGGATTTTTATAAAATATAATTGTTTTGTTTGAAGTATGGTAGCTGTGGATCTTCACGTTAAAGAGGCAAAAGAGCACTACAAATCTCAAAAGCTGTATTAAGTCACCTTGTGTGTAAAATAGTATTTAGATTTCTAGAAATATTCTTGTAATATAGCTATGTCTAGAGAATAAAGTTCTCTATATATCATTTAAAGATAGTGTACCTGTATGACTCCGAATATGGACTCTTAATGTTCCGTTGCTTGCAAACTTCTGTCCACAATACGGGCAAATTTTCTCCTTTTCCCCTGTATGTGTCTAGAGAGAGGGAGGAGAAAAAAAGTAAAAAAGAAAGGAAGATTTTGCATAGCTTTAAGTAATTAGGCTCCATGGAAGAATAAATATACTTGACATAGAGAAAAAACAAAAGAAAAATTGTCAGTTATATTTTTTCCTTTCAAGCTTATTTCCTTCCACAGTCATTATTACATATTTGAATCCATACCATCAGGCAGAGAATCAAAAGAATTAATCATGGATGGCCCCTCATTACACAAAAAAATTGAAATTTCTTAACTAATCTCATTATTGATTGTAAAACGAACCTGTTTATCAAATCTAACTAGTTTCAGCGAGTTAAATAGTTTAGTTTATAAAAGTTTGATTTATCTTTATGTGCTTTGCAAACATCCCTGGGGAAGAAGGGGAGGGAGGGAAAGTACCTACTTTTCAATGCCAAAGACTACTTTCAGTACAAAACAGGGCACCGTGACTTGATTTCTTCAAGGCATCACTAACCTCAGTAAAATGAGTCAATTGCTTAAAAGCTTGCATTTCTGTCCAATCTCATTTTATTACAAAATAGTTTTTGATTTGGCCTGCAGATAATTTTTTCTCTAGGAAAAAGGACTGGAATTGGTGTTATGAAATTTCATTTGGGGAAAGGATGTGGTGAGATTATTGACACCCAATTTCTGGTTCCAACTGGCTTATAATAATGAGATCTAATTGTAACATAGTTTGGAACAGAGTTTAACTCAACTAACGTGGACAGTCCTTCAACATATAAAATTCTAATTCAATGCACATTGCTTGCTAGACTGGACCCTATACATTCAATGCATAATAAATATTAGATTCAGCCATTTATGAAAATTTCTGTAAAATATTTTTTGTATACAGCACTTTGAGATGGATCTACTCACGTATATATTTCAGCATATCTTATGTTAATTGTCAGCTATTGGAAGAGAAAAAGTCTGTTGCCAGGCAAGAATTGATATAAACCAATTATGAAAATATGTGGGCACAATTTCAAATTCTACACATTTATTTTCATATGCATGTCCATTTGCAAGAGAAAACATGATGTGAAAGACTGTGTCCTTATGGTATTGCCAGTTTGAACCAAACAACGCAATGCTAGAGATCTTATAAAACTCAGACTTTCCTGAGACACTTTCATGAACCCTTAAAAGTTGGGATAACCACCCTACTTTTGGAAACTTAGCAACATCTTTTGAGGCTAGACGAGAGTTCACTATTTTTTTATTCAACATACTTTTCATACAAAATTGTAATCTAACTTTTGAATACTTGACATTTATTGGACCACTATCAGCTAACCTAAAACTGGGGTGCGGGGGAGAGGACTCTCTAACTCTGTACACATTTTGTGTAAAAGAACCCACTCTACCATTACGTATGTCATCTAAAGTAATTTGAGTAACATACATATATTAATTCAGAAATCATATCTGAAAAATACCAATTTCCATGCTGCAGCAATAGTGTACACAAGAAATTATAGTTATTTGAAGTTGCTTTTGCATGCAGCTGTATTTTCAGACAGTGTCCTATACAACGTCTGACAAAGTGGAATTTTCTCCCATGAAAACTCATGCAATAAATAAATTTGTTAGTCTTTAAAAGTGCCACAGGACTCCTTGTTTATTTTGCTCACCTAGACTAACATGGCTACCCCTTTGGAGCTATATCCCAGTTTACCTAAGTTAAAGATTTAAATATTTTTATTGTATAAATAAGAAAAATATTAATTAGGGTAAGTCGAAAGGGTGTGTGTGCGTGTGTGTATGTACTAAATTCCCCATGGATAACAAAAGAGCTGACTCCTCTCTTCTGTGCAAACTTTGCTTTCATTATTATCTGAAAGAGCAGCAAATTTCTTTAACTTCAGCTTTTCCGTTTTTTATTATCAGATATGTTTTACCATGAAAACACTAACTTGTCTTCTTAAAAGCTCAGTATGAATGGCAAAGTAATTAAGACTATAAACTTCACTATCATTCATTTAAAGAGATAGAACAGATTGCTTTCTTGAAGTCCCTTTCCCCTCTCATAATTCTATTCCTACAATGATTAAAAAGTCAGTATCTATGTTTACTTTCCTTATTAGAAGCCTTAGTGAGGCATATAATGTTGACACATCTCAGTTGATCAAATGCATCGGCACAGAACCACAGTAATATCAAGGATTTAAGATTCTACTTAATAGCCAATGCCTTTACCTATCAACTATAAAACCAATCTTAAGAATGTGCTGAGCCTTTGCATCTTTCACTGATTTCAGTGGGAACTCAGAACATTCAGAATTTTATAGGCGGTGTTCAGTACCTTGCATAACTGGCCCTTCTATGGCTTGAAGGCCTTACTGGTCTATTGCACATCTATTTTGAAGGTGAAACTAAAAGAACCACCACTTTGCAGTGAAAGCTGTGGGAATGTGTTTTTGCAGATTTTCACATACTGCTATAAGGCCCCAATTCAAGAAAGCACTTAACGATATGCTCCACCTGCTTAATGTTAATATGGATGTTTTCCTTAACTGGAAAGTACATCTCAAACTAACCTGGAGAAAATCTTTTCAGCAACATAGAATGTTTAGGATCAAACTGGCAGCAGAGATGGATTTAGATTGAATAGCAATTTACTTCACAGGCAAGCACACTTGTGGAATGTGACTATTTATGGTGAAAGATACTATTCAAAGACAGTAAAGATGTCAAAATCTGGCCCTTCTTTATTTACTGATTATTGAGGGTAACAATTGCAGTCATTTGCAGTTATTTTGACTGTACACAGTGATATCATAAGTCAAGATTATCTATACAAAAATATTTAAAATTTTTAATATATAAATATATAAATAAATAAATAATAGCTAACCTCAAAACATTAATTATGAAAAGTAGAAAACATTCAAATTAACTCAAAAAAACTGATTCTCTTCCCACAATGAAAGGTTCACCCATTTGAACCTACGTTGAGAAAATTGTTGGAATTAAAAGGGATTCTACCTAAGAGTTGCAGTGGAAACATCTTCATGTTAGCTCATCAGTAACCTCAACACTGGGAACCAGCAACTCCCATCTCAAAGCTATCTTCTACTTTCTTTTCTGAATAAAGATTTATCAGTCTACTGAATTGTACACACATGCGATGAAAACATTAACATTCTTCACCAAGGACTACTGACCGTATTTCAAATGGGGTAGCAGAGATAAGATCACTGAACCAATCACCCCACTGACAAATTCTGTTTTTTAAATTCTTCACAGTCCAGGAAATTAATTCTCATTTCGATTTTAAAAAAATCATTCTTTATTCTTCAATATATACCTTAATGCATATGGTACACATTATACATTTGGTGCAGTTAAAGTAAATGGAATAGAGTTTCAAAATCCAACAGATGCACACTTTTCACTCCATGACATTAAAGTTACGAATGTTAAATCCATCTTAATTAGGATGCGGCTATTTAGAAGTATTATGCATCTTTTATGGCAACACTGGGGGATTCTAGATAGACAACTGCTAATTCATTCCAAATGCCCAAAATGACAGGATTTCCTCTGAAGCAATGCATAACTTCCACAAAGGTTCTTACTGCAGCAAAATTCCATGAATTTCAAAGAAATATTTGCTGGAGTGAGAACCAAGTAAAAACTTTAGAATTTGGCTGTTTGATTCTTTTTCTGTTTTATTATACACAGAATATTTAGTTATAAATCTAGGCAAGTCACTAACTTTTGAAGAACTGGATTTATATAGAAAAGGACTAGTTTGGATGGGGGGGTGGATTTGTAGTTAGGATATCTGTTTTCATTAGGAATATTGGGCCTTAAGGCCCTGGCTACAGTGTAAAGTGATGTACAGCTGTCGCAAGGACTTTATTCATCAGGTAAATGTTACAAAGTTATTAGAGATGGGCTCAAGTCTGGATATAGATTCAGATCTGAATTTCCTCAAAGTTCCAGGGGCTCGGAGAATGGACTTTTGGACATTGGTTTTAGTCCATATCTAATTATTATGTAACCCTTTATAATCTCATATAGTGTTTTGTTGGCTATCATATGGTAGACCCTTCAGGATTTTCTCCTACATAATCAGACCTGCACAAATAAAATCACTGTGAGACCTCGGTTTGACAATTGTATTTATTTTTGTCAAATAATGAATTTGATGGGCTTTTAATTACATTTGTTATATGCAAATTAAGAGAAATATCTTCCATCAGACTTCAATGCTGTAAAATTTGTACCAACAGTTTTCAGTACTATTCTCACACCCATGATAATACAGAATTACTTCAAATGTCTGCATGGGTGCAAGCTGAGCTGACACACATTTCTCAAATCTACACTCAAAGTAGCTTTGTTTTGCAACCACAAACTGTCTTTTGGGGAGGGATATATATATGATTGTGTCCACAAATTTAGAAGTCATTTTTCAAAATATGGACTCCTATGTAATTATGTCTCTGTGCACAGCCACATATATATAAATGTGTGTATGTGTAACATATATACATATTGCTATAACATTGATCACTGTACTTAGATCGGCGCACTTATATAAATTATACAGATTTAAATCTACATACACAAATATACCAGCATAGATTCACATGTAATGTTATCAATGAAGGAGCAAATACTGCCATTTCATTCAAACTTTGAAAATATAAAAATTAAGACTATTAAAACATGTCATCATCATTAGCACACCTCTGAAATGTTTACTTAGCTTGAGAAATTCATTAAAAGCAATTAGAAGAAACAGATGCCATTATCTGTAAGTACACAAGATATTTAGTATGATATATTTACACCCTTAATAGTTTCAATTTTTTTCCACAAACCATAGCATAGTGTTCAGAATGCTTTTCTATCTGCCATCACAGCTATTTTTAAATGAAGGCATAGTGAATTTCAAAAACAGAACGATACATACCGTACAGTAAAGTCTGATCCTGAAATCACTTCAAGTCTCACATGCAAAGCTACTATGAACTTCAATAAGAGATTTGCCTTCAAAAAGACTTAATAAAGGACTTCAGATCAGGGCCAATAAAGGTTGAAGATATGCATTTGAAATTAAAATTAATTGTTTAATAGAAAAATTAACAGAAAATAAACCAGAAGCTTTAAAGACAGACATAAAGGCTTCCTTTTAGGGCCTGATCCTGATATTTGTTTAGTGTCCTTGAGCGGGTCTTCACTGACGGCAGATTCATAAATTATTTTAACTAACTTGCATATCTCCTTTCGACTGCTGTCAAAAAGTGCCCAATGTAGACCAGGGCTGTATCTCCTACTCATTCTAGCGGGAGTTAAGGGATTCACAACCTTGCTGTGTGTGGCCCTTAATAAAAAAGCAACTGATCATTTGTTAGTTAACAGGTATAATAGACATAACAAAGGGATAGCTAAGTAGCACAATGTATTTCTACACCAGTTAATCACTTCTGGAATCCTGTATTTAAACTGTGCCTGAGAAAGTCACATGTGAAAATGAGTTTGGCAGCTTTTTCTCCTTTTCAAAGAGAATTTGTTACACAAAACAAAACCATTCCATAGTTTGCAGGATTGTTCGTCGTCTTCTGAAAAACTGCTTATAACTGGAAAGCAGAGGTGTTGCAGGTCACATACAGAAATGCACCAAGTGACATGGAAGATCTGCATGAACAAACGCTTACAATGTTCCTCGCTCTAGCCACTACTGCATATGTACAAAATTAAAAAAAAACCCAAAAGTTGGCACAATGCTTTGAGAAGGGAAAAAGAGCTACATATTAAGAACACCCTAAATGTAGGCATGGTTTTGCCAAGACAGTCTGAGGTTCTGCTGGGGTATAACAGACAGGAAGAAAGCAACTGAAAAGAAAACAACCAGAGATAGTGTATTTGCCTATAGCTCAAGAAAGAATGTGTTGACATTGCTTTTTAAGAACCTGAAACTCAGTTCTCATTTTCTGGAAGTGGGACTAGAGTTCCACCATCCCTCAGCCCTACAGAGCACATCAAGGAGTAACATTCTTCTATAGCATAATAGAAGCAAGGGCTGATTAAGGGAAGAAGTGGATGAACCAGGTTATCCCAAGAAATTTCTAGCAGTGTCTTTAACAGGTGTGCCTTATTTCCGCCAGGGTTAAGAGCAAGTTTGCATTTTTATAGCTATAGCTATAAGCATATGCTGTGCATGTTTTAGGTTAATAATGTCCCCAGAAATGTCTTTTTTTTTCTTTTGAGACCCTTCTCTTTATTCCTTAGATTTAGTTTTGTTTAAATAAATAATGTTTTATGTAATATTATATTGTTCATTAATACATTATTAAACATGTTTAAATTACAGATTTATAATAAGATTCCTCCTTTTAGAAATTACTTCTATGCATTTAGACATAATGACATATATTAAGGAGAATAAAATAGCTCAACTATGATCAACCCTCAAAGTCACTATACAATTAAACATCACCTATAAACCAATCAGTTTCCGGTCTGCTGAACAGCTACCTACATAAAGGATTGGACACTGGCAGCATAAATTATTTCAATAACCTTCTTAGACTCATCTTTGGATTCTGCTCTTTTTGTAGCATTCCATGACAAATCTTATTTAAAAATAAGCTTTGTTGTACTCTCAAAAAAAATAAAACACAAAAACATAAAACTACATACAACTCTGATGGTACATAAGAGAGATGACAAATTTTTTTAAACATTTTCTGTCTTGTTTATTAAAATGGAAAGAAAAAATAGAAAAATGACCTAGATTATTTTTACATTTTATATACTGTTTTAAAATGTAGATATTTAATCTTAACCACAATAATATTAACCTAATTTTATTGAATAGATGGAGACCACAATTTTAATTTAATTTGTTTACCCAATATAACTTTACTAATTAAAAAGCAATCTATTTTGTTGTGGTATTTCAAAGCAGTGCAGTTTCAAACAAAAATCTAATTAAGTAGCCATTTGATGATCTTTGTCCAGATGGAAGAAAAGAAGATCATCGTTGTACCAAAAAATTAATATCTCATTCTAATATTTTAATATCCTCTAAAACAGGTGAAGCTTTCATCAGATATGATTCAAATAGTAATCATAACCAACATACAATACACCAGCATCAAAACAAAAGCCTAAAAGAACAGACTATACTACTCAGCATGGGGTGAAATTAGTCAAGGTTTTTTCATAAAAACCTAGCATCAATTTTCTTGAGTGGGGGCAGGTCAGGTCAGAGTTTTTCATGTTTGAGAGGCACATCCTGAAGAGTCAGATCCATGTGACTGGAACCCAGGTCTGTAGAGCCTGGAACAGCTGACATTCCCACATTGCCAACAGGAGGCCATACAAAGCCACCTCAGCAAAGCACTGTGAAGATTAAGCTCCTCTCTAAGTACCACCCAATGGGACCATAGTGATGGCATCCTGAGGCCTTTGTATCAATCCATGCTCATTATTTAACCCTGAAGGGTCTCCTTGGAAGTTGTTTGGGTGGCCACACTGATAGTAGACTGCTACTACCTTTAATCTCCAGTTTCCCCCACCTTGATCCTAATCCTGACTCTTGCTTATCAATCCTGGCTCAGCAATTACTATTATTAGGATTATTAAGATTTAATTATTAGGATTAGGATTATTATTTTAAAATACCGTTTTCTTGTGTGTACATTATTGTAATATAAATATTAAATAATAATACAATTTCTATTTAAATATGAGATCACTATGACTTCAAAATAGATACTCGTATATTAAATAGAGATCATCAGTGCACTTAAATGTGCTTAAGTAAAGGTTAAAACAGTTTTTAAAAAAAAATCCACTCTGACCTTAACTGGTCCTATTACTGTTTGTAATCTGTGACTGTGTTCTTGGTACCATACAAAGCTCAGAAGATATTGCAGTCCCCTGTGTCCAAGAACTCAGAGGTCTGAAATCAGTCCTGGCTAAAAGGTGGGCTGTAAAAGTGTGTGCTAGCACATACGAACAGGGACTGCAAACAGGGGAGTTTGCGAGGGAAAGAGAAGGAGAAGCCCTGAGAAGGAGGCGAAGGAGATCCCCTTGCTGAAGAAGCAAGGGGGAGAGTGAATTGCTGACTGTGTGTGCTTGTGCTTGTGTCTTTTTTTCCCCACAGGTGATTTCTGTGAATTGTCAGTTACTGTGTGAGTTGGGATTGTGATTGTGTGATTGTCTGGGGGCTGTTTGTACCATTGTTCTCTGCTCAGCCCTGATCAGCTCAATCAGCCTTGTGATCACCCTTCCCCTGTGTGCTTAACGAGGGGCAAGGGCTGACCCAGGCAGGGAAGGCCTTAAAAGCCAGTGGCTGAGCGACCAGGGACTGCAAACAGGGGAGTTTGCGGTTTGTGTAGCTACTATGGTGAAGAGGACCCACACCGCTTGTGCCAGCACTGCTTCTGTCTCCTCCACCTGCGCCTGTATCCAGACAGACATACTGACCATGGATATCTCTACCCAGATCCTGGCATGGACTTGCAAGGACTGTGGCCTGCATTTCCCACTCTCAGACGGTCAGGCTGGGGAGGTCATTCAATGTGACAGGTGTCTCCTGGTGGAGTCTCTCAGGAAGCAGGTGGGGGAATTACAGGAGGAGGTGGCCAGGCTCAGGAGTATCCATGCCCTGGAGAAGTTCCTGGATAGCATCCATGAGGAAACATGCAAGGATGAAGAAACTATCCAGAGGCAAAGGACTGCTGCCACACCCTCGGAGACGGATGAGATGGCTCAAGCAGAGGGTGGACACTGGCAGCTGGTTACTTCTGGTGGCAGACAGTGCTCCACCCCTGCTCCCATCCCACCCTCTGTTGTGGTAAAGAACCGCTACGCAGCACTACAGATGGGAGATGAGGTGGAAGAGGAGAAGCCATGCACCCCCGAGGTTGGGAGGATCACAACCATCACACCCAGGAGAAAACGTCGGGTTGTGGTGGTTGGGGACTCTCTTCTGAGGGGGACGGAGGCACCCATCTGTCGCCCAGATAAGGCCTCTCGGGAGGTATGCTGCCTGCCAGGTGCCCGTATCCGAGATGTTACGGAGGGATTGTCGAGAATCATCCGTCCCTCTGACTACTACCCCATGCTACTCATCCATGTGGGAACCAATGATACTGCGAGAGGTGACCCTCTGGGAGCACGGGTGAAGGAGTTCGGTGCACAGGTGGTGTTCTCCTCAATCCTTCCAGTCAAGGGTAGGGGCCTGACCAGAGACAGATGCATCCTGGAGGTGAATGCCTGGCTGCGGAGATGGTGTTACCGGGAGGGCTTTGGCTTCCTCGACCATGGGGCGCTGTTCCAGGAAGAAGGATTGCTAGGCAGAGATGGACTCCACCTATCCAGGAAGGGGAAGAGCGTATTTGGAAGCAGACTGGCTAACCTGGTAAGGAGAGCTTTAAACTAGGTTCGAAGGGGGAAGGTGACCAAGGCCCACAGGTAAGTGAAACTGAGGGAAACCTGGGGGAAGGGATGGAACTTGGGGGATGCTGGGGCTGTAACAGCAGGAATAAAAGAGAGGGTACTTGGAACTGGGGGGTGGGATCAAATAATTGTTTATTTCCTGATGAAGTCATAATACCTCAGGCGAGTGGGGAAGGAGCACACCGGGAGAAATTGCAAGGAGGAAGATGCGACAGGAGGGAGAATCGACAGGCAAAGTAGGGCAATGGGCCTGGTATCTTAGGTGCCTGTACACAAATGCGAGGAGCCTGGGAAACAAACAGGAAGAATTGGTAGTACTGGCACAGACAAGGAACTATGATATAATTGGAATAACAGAAATGTGGTGGGATAACTTGCATGACTGGAGCACTGCCATGGATGGATATAAATTGTTCAGGAAGGAAAGGCAGGGAAGAAGGGGGGGAGGAGTAGCGCTATATGTAAAAGAGCTGTATGACTGCTCGGAGCTCCACTATGAAAGTGGAAACAAGATGGTTGAAAGTCTGTGGGTTAAGTTTAGGGGAGAATGCAACAAGGGGGATGTTGTGGTGGGTGTCTGCTACAGACCGCCAGACCAGAAAGAGGAGGTGGGTGAGGCGTTCTATGGACAACTAACAGAAGTTTCCAGATCGTCGCAGGCCCTGGTTCTTATGGGGGACTTCAATTATCCTGATGTCTGCTGGGAAGATAATACAGCAGTGCACAGGCAAGCCAGGAAGTTTTTGGAGAATATTGAGGACAACTTCCTAGTAAAATGCTGGAGGAACCAACTAGGGGCCTTGCACCTCTAGACCTATTGCTCACAAACAGAGAAGAATTGATTGGGGAAGTAGAAGTAAATGGCAACCTGGGCAGCAGCGACCATGAGATGGTAGAGTTCAGGATCCTGATCAATGGAAGGAAGGAAAGAAGCAGAACACATACCCTGGACTTCAGGAAAGCAGATTTTGGCTCCCTTAGGGAGCTGATGGGCAGGGTCCCATGGGAGGCTGATCTGAAGGGGAAAGGTGTCTAAGACAGCTGGCTGTATTTTAAAGAAACCCTGTTAAAGGCACAGGAAGATAACATTCCGATGTGCAGAAAGAACAGCAAATGTGGACGCGACCAGCGTGGCTTAGCAGGGAACTCTGCGGGGAGCTGAAACATAAAAGGGAAGCTTACAAGAAGTGGAAGCTTGGACAGATGACAAGGGAGGCATATAAAGATATTGCTCGGGACTGCAGGGATAAAATCAGAAAGGCCAAAGGACAATTGGAGTTGCAGCTAGCAAGAGATGTGAAGGATAACAGAAAGGGGTTCTATAAGTATATCAGCAACAAGAAAAGGATCAGAGGTGGTGTAGGTCCCTTACTGAATGGGGCAGGCATCCTCGTGGAGGATGATGCGGAAAAGGCTGAAGTACTCAATGCTTTTTTTACTTCAGTCTTCACAGGGCGGGCCAGCTCCCAGGCTACTACACGGGGTAACGCGGACTGGAGAGAAGAGTGGCCCTCGGTGATGGAAAGTCAGGTTAGGGAACACTTAATGAAATTGGATGTGCACAAGTCCATGGGGCCGGATGAACTGCATCCGAGGGTGCTGAGGTAGTTGGGGGAAGTGATTGCGGAGCCGCTGGCCATTATCTTTGAGAACTCGTGGCGAACAGGGGTGGTCCCGGAGGATTGGAAAAAGGCAAATATAGTACCTATCTTTAAGAAAGGGAAAAAGGAGGATCCGGGGAACTACAGACCGGTCAGCCTCACCTCAATCCCTGGGAAAATCATGGAGCAGGTCCTCAAGGAATCCATCCTGAAACACTTGGAGGAAAACAGAGTGATCAGGAACAGTCAACATGGATTCACCAAGGGCAAATCGTGCCTGACCGACCTGATTTCCTTCTATGATGAGATGACTGGATTTGTGGATGCGGGAAGAGCCGTTGACGTGGTATACCTTGACTTTAGCAAGGCTTTTGATACGGTTTCCCACAGCATTCTCGTCGGCAAGTTAAGGAAGTGTGGGTTGGACGAGTGGACCGTAAGGTGGATCGAAAACTGGTTAGATCAACGGGCTCAGCGGGTAGGAATCAATGGCTCGATGTCTGGTTGGCAACCGGTAACGAGTGGAGTGCCCCAGGGGTTGGTCCTGGGGCCAGTTCTATTCAACATCTTCATTAATGATCTTGATGATGGAATAGACTGCGTGCTTAGTAAGTTTGCGGATGACACCAAGTTGGGGGGAATGGTAGATACTCTGGAGGGCAGGGACAGGAACCAGGGAGACTTGGACAAATTGGGAGACTGGGCCGAAAGAAACCTCATGAGGTTCAACAAAGACAAGTGCAAAGTCCTGCACTTAGGACGGAAAAATCCCATGCACTGCCACAGGCTGGGGACCGATCAGCTAAGTAGTAGCGCTGTAGAAAAGGACCTGGGGGTTATAGTGGACGGGAAGATGAATGTGAGCCAACAGTGTGCCCTTGTTGCCAAAAAGGCCAATGGCATATTAGGCTGCATCAGTAGGAGTATTGCCAGCAGATCGAGGGATGTGATAATTCCCCTCTATTCGACACTGGTCAGGCCGCATCTGGAATACTGTGTCCAGTTTTGGGCTCCCCACTACAGAAAGGATGTGGACAAATTAGAAAGAGTCCAGCGGAGGGCAACAGAAATGATTAGGGGGCTGGGGCACATGACTTATGAGGAGAGACTGAAGGAACTAGGCTTATTTAGTCTACAGAAGAGAAAACTGAGGGGAGATTTGATAGCAACCTTCAACTACTTGAAGGGTTGCTCCAAAGAGGAGGGAGCTAGGCTGTTCTCGAGGGTAACAGAGGACAGAACAAGGAGCAATGGTTTCAAATTACAGCTGGGGAGGTCAAGGTTGGATATTAGGAAAAACTTTCTCACTAGGAGGGTGGTGAAGCATTGGAATGGGCTATCTAGGGAGGTGGTAGAATCTCCATCTTTGGAGATTTTTAAGGCCCGGTTAGACAAAACCCTGGCTGGGGTAATATAGGGGGAGTGGTCCTGCTTTTTAGCAGGGGGTTGGACTAGATGACCTCATGAGGTCCCTTTCAACCCTATTATTCTATGATTCTATACCTAGACATTGGCCATAAAATGCAAGGCCAGAGTGGCATAATAAACTTTGAATTCTCTTTTGTATGTTAGTTTGTCTAAATATCTTCAATCCTAAACAGACTTGCATCATATTGCACAGTGTCGGTGCTTAATATAGTCTCATGCTTAAATTGCTGTACATAAATACCACAAGTTGAACTTGGTTTTATTATTGTTAATCTATACAAAGTTAAAAGGATGCATGCCAATTTAAACTTTGACATTAAATATACTCATAAATGGTTTTTAGCTGACTCTTTCATATTCTGCATTTGGTGGCAGCACTGGAGACCATTTATTGTAGCTGATCAGTCTTGGCTCAGTTATTTTCTCCATATTCACCATTACTAACGGTTACTGAAAATGACACCTTATCTCCAGCCAGGAAGGTGAGCAAGTGGTCGCTTCTAAAGCTGACACCAATTCCGTTCTATGGACTGGTAGATAGGAGTGCTGTAAGAGCAGTGCAACACCCAATGCTGGCGTGTTTAGAAAGAACTTTACCTTACATACCTTCTAGACTCTGGATGCCATCAGCAATCTCATTATTGTAATAAGCGAACATTTTACGTTTGCTCTTGTTAACAATAACTGATAACTTTTTACTAAAAACAAAAAACAAAAAAACCCCATGATGCAGGTACATGAGGGGATATTATGTTTAGTCTTAGTTTTGAGGGTAAACAAACACGGAAATGAATGAAAATGCAGGGAAGTTGATTTTACTCACTTTTTTATGACTCTTAAGCACTGAAGGTGTAACAAAGGCTTTATCGCAGAGATCACATTTATATTTCTTATGGCCATCATGCACAACTTGGATGTGAACATTTAATGTGTCCTTTCTTTTGAAGGTGGCATCACAGTGATCACACTTGAAGGTCCTCTCACCTTATAAAATAAAAAAACAGGGTGTAAAGACACCAGCTAACATCAGGAATAATGTTAACTCTCTAATCCCTTAAGAAAGGCAACACAGAGCAAAAATCTGCCCCGTAGTGAAAGCTGTACTAACAGGTCCTTGGAACAAGAAGAGAAGGAACACCATATCCAGTATAAATTGCAATGTAAGAAGGCAGAATGTAATCACCCAAATAATTTAGCAAGGAAGTTGGGATTAATCTCTTCCCTTGCCAAAAGGGAATAATTTTAAATGACCACAGTTGGTCAGAACCTTGGGTTTTATATCTAATCTAAAAAAGCAGCACGCCCAGCACCGTATGTCTCTAGCTATTATGGTTGCATAGAAGATTTCAAAATGTGAAACGCATATAACTGATGCAGAGATGACTGCTTCAATTTGCAAAGAACTCTTAATAATAGCTTTGTGATTAGAACTGCCTCATTCATGTCAGTGAATGGTAATTCAGATGCTAGTGGCGATATTTTAATTGTCATCATTGTTAATTATTTCACTACCCATCAAAACACATAAAAAAGAGAGGAAGTATAAAAATCTACACAAAATTTCCCAGAAGATGAAACTGGAGAAAAATAGTTGCAATATCTTACAATAACAGTTGCAATATCTTACTGTTCTTATTACCATAAATATAGAAATGAATTTCCATTTTCTGCTAAGTATAATTACTATGTATTGACCTTTAATATCAAATTCATTCAGTAAGCCAGGATTTAAAATATGTATTGTCCCACAAAATCATGGTAAAAACAAGGAAGTGAAAAGTCCCCAAAAGTGATTATCCCCTGGAGCTCCCACTTCGTAATCCAGCTCTTTGATTTCCGAAGCCCTATGAATAAGATGTACAAGCATGTACATCTTGCCCTAGAGCAGGGGTACTTTCTCAATACCACTTAGACAATAGAGCCATCTCAGTTGCATTGGATTCAGTTTTTTCTCGTGCATCCTGGGCTCAATCCAAAGGCCACTTTTTTTATTATTATTAAGATTGATCTGATAGTATATGCCAAGTAGTGCTGAAATGCTCTCTGATGACTCTAAACTCTCCATTGGCATTATTATTTAAAGAGATAATTATTAGAAATGAAACACTTATTTTATTTTTCAAGTAGCAATAGTACTCTCTCCCAACAGACGCTACTTGTCAAGGAATAAATCTTGTACCTATTCTATTCTAGTACAGCTGCATCAGCCAACCTGTATAGATTAGAACTTTTTTTTTTTTTTAAATGGTTCAGCAAGAACACTTGGGCATCCTACAAAACCCCAGTTTCTCTTCCCAGTAACATCAATCACAAAAAATTTATTCACTTTGCATTTGGAAGCAAAAGCAGCATTATCTAAAGCAGCTGGAGACAAGATTTTACACCAAAACAGCTTCAAAATATTTAATGAACTCTTTCATTCTCCATCTTTACAACTCATGGCCTGATGTCTCCTTTGGAATCTATTTCCTTAGTAACATTGCCCTGTGTTAAGTGCAACTGAAGTCAATTAACATTCAGCTTAAACTAATTTGCAACCTCTTATGGCTTCATTAAAGAAAAAAAATACTGAAAACACTTTTAAAAAACAATATCCTCTATGCTCGATCTAAAGAATATAGTATTTTTAAAATTAAACACTTGTATCTTTATTCTTTCTCCACAGGAAGTAGATAGCTATGTGGCTCTGAATTTGGAGACAGATTTTTTTTAAAAGAGCAACAATAGCAGATATAATTCTCATTAACTGTTCTGTATTCTCTAAAGCCAGAAACGCTACTGTAATTTCCCCAACACTAGTAGTTGTCATTATGGATTGAGTCAAGATCTGATATTTTTTAAGTTTCTATTCTTTCTCAGAGTATGTCTTCACTGATGGCAGCAAATCCACCGCTGTCAGATTGACTCTTTGGGATCGACTGAGCAGAAGTGAAGACCTGCTCAATCAATCCAGAAGTCGATTTAATAAATCCAACCCCAGAAAAAGAGTAATGCTGTGCTGATGGGAGTGCATTTCCTATTGGCTCAGCAAAGTGAAGACGCCACAGTAAGTAGAAGATACACAAGTTCCTCTATGTAGCTTGCATATCTCCCATCCACTGCCACCAAATTTCCCAATCAGTGTAGACCTGGCCTCATGTTGCAAGGTGGTTGTTGCTTTTCCCCCTTTTTTTCCTCTGCTTTCCCTACAATTCTGACATTGATGAAAAACTGACAAAATGTTCTAAAAAGGTAAAATCTTCATATATAGTGATATGAACTGAGTACACAAATGTAAAATTATTCAGTCTTTGCTATATTGGCTATTTAATATATATGAAGTATTTTTCATTTTGATATGCTGGTTCAAATATAATCATTCCAGTCAATGTCAGTTCTGTATTTCTACAATGATCTAACAAATCAAACAAATAAAATTCCATTTAAAAAAAAAGGATTAAAAGAGCATTAAGGTTCGAAAGTGACCCAAGAGTTAGAAATGCCAGAACTAAAACTGTTGATACAACCGTAACTCTCTCCCCTTTTGTGGACACTTTAGGATAAGTCAGTCTTTAATTACATGACTATATACTATTTTATCCAAAAGACATTCGCAGATCCTGTTAGGTGCTATGCACTTAGCTCAGTTGAACAAAGCACTTAAGCATGCAGAAGTCAATGAGACTACTCAAGTTTAAAGTTAAGCATATGTTTAAGTGTTATGCAGGGTAAGAGCCAGGACGTGCAAGATGGATTGCACTCAGGGAACAAAGAAGCTATTCAATATTTCTTCATTATTCACCATATACCTGAAGCCATACCTCATTAACTACATGCCATCCAAACACTGTACTGCACTGAAGAAGGAATATTTCCTTTCTTTATAGATGTGACTTTTTATTAATCAATTTATCCTTACAACACTCCTCGTTAATCACAGAGAGGGACACAGGAAAAGCTCTCCTAACCAACATATTCCTGCACCAAAGCAAAAGAACATTGGTAGACAGTTATGGAGGAGATTTTTAAAAGCTCCTAAAGGATTTAGGAGCACAAGTACAATTGATTTTTCAAATTAGACTTGGGAACCTAAAGCCAGTAGGTACGAAATCTCCTACTAAAATATTGCATTACAAAATACACTGCATCTAGTACATTTTATACTGTGCACAAAATATATTTTATAAAACCTTATTACTTTGATAAACTGCAATGAGTTTTCACCGGACTACTGTAAAACACATCTGCAGCCTAGGGACTATCTGTGCCAAATGCCAAGTTTCTTCCACTTACTACTTATACTTTAGAGCTATTTAAAAAAGCCATCTCTTTATATATATATAAAATAAGGAAAGTATTTCCATTCTGTATTTTCAAGGCAAAAGACTTTGGCTCTGTTGGACAGAGAAGTTAATTTAAATTAAAAACCCACTATTCAAAATGTTTTGCTGGTAGCCCAGACTGTCAATGCTAGAGTATAAAAAGTGAAAGTGCATCTTACTTTCTTGCACCTGTCACTGTGAGCGGAGCATTTTTTTTCACAAAGCTAGAACTCAAACCACACAGAGCTTTACTGTGCAACATATGTGTAATTTGCATCCGAAAGCAAAACAGGGAATCAATGCCATTTTTGGAGCATTGGTATAACATACCCCAAAATGTCTTTTCCCCCAGATATACTGATCATGCTACATGGCTTTCATGGTAATCACACCTCATTGGCTTTGATCTGCCCATTGCTGGGCTCTCTTCCTGCCTCATCATGTTTTTTGAAGAGAAACTTTCCCCACCTTCCCCATTATGGTGCTGGACACAGTAGCAAGAGCTTTATCATTTTTTTTTTACTAGGTTTTTGGAAGTGTAGCTCTGCTCTGAAAACTGAATATGTAAAATCACGCCTTCTTACACAGTAGATCTTCCTATATATGTACATACTCAGGGCCCTTCCTGATTACTTTAGTGCCCCTGAACTCAGTTTTACTTTTAGATCCCAGATTGAATTGCAGACCTGGCAGGTAGGGGCAAAGGGGAGTCTTCACCTCTAAACTAAACACATTTGATCTGGAATCTTAAAATTCAAGAAAAAAATCAAACCCCATGATACCATTTTTCATAGATCCACTTTAGAGAATGGAACTGCCCCTTCAGGCATTCCTTTATTAAATATATTTATTTTTGTATTAATTTAACATTATTTTTAAAAAGCGTAAGTATGCTCGATACCACTCACTTCAGAGGACCTCACTTTTAAAGTAACACCACTATATATAATGGAGGTTAAGCCTTAATTCTGAGTTTTCAATGCTTTCCTGAATTTACTGCTTGGTGGGGAAGAAATTTCCTACATAACTCCTTCCTTTCCAACATATACCTGGACAAATACTAGGAGGATTTGTTTGTTTGTTTGTTTTGTTCTTTCCTCTGAAGCAGCAGCTTTTGGAAGAAGGACCACTGGGGTCTGCTCTCATATGACAATGCCGATGATTCTCAGTTATTTTTGAGATATTAAATAAATGAGGAGCTCATGATCATGGCCAGAGAGCCTGTCAATCTTGGGATGATGTCAGAAGGGTGGAGTTCCAATGTTCTTTACCTGGAACACAAGCTTTGCTTTTATAACAGGAACCTTTGTTTTAACTACTTACATTTATCCTGTATTTAAACTATCTTGTATTTAAACTTTTTTTTTTTAAACGCACAGAACATGATACTGATGACTCTCACTTTGCTAAGGGTCTATCAGTACTTCTGTTATAAAGAACTATACAGGGAAGAGGGGATGTTGTAAGTTTGCTTTAATGCTTACATATATTTTGTTGGTACTGCGGCCTGGAGCCAGAATGTACTTATTTAATGATAAAATTGGAGTACCAGTGAGATTCAACTTTTTTTCCAAACTATGTAAAGCACAAACGAAAATGATTTTTGAAGATTTTTGAGCTCCTGGAATTTTAACAACACAAAACAAAACCAAATATTATAATCAGAGATTCGCAAG
The DNA here is from genome assembly GCA_007922175.1 of Pelusios castaneus. Taxonomy (NCBI): domain Eukaryota; kingdom Metazoa; phylum Chordata; order Testudines; family Pelomedusidae; genus Pelusios; species Pelusios castaneus. The sequence goes on from ML685791.1 coordinate 12,287,338, forward strand.
AGACTGTAATTCTGAATGTGCAATACTACTTTTGGGCACTTGAAGGCGGGAGAAAGAAACAAAGCCCTTTGAAGTAAATGGAAAACAATTATTTCAATAGGCTTTAGATCAGGCCCTAAATTAGCGTTTTAAAAGGTTTTCTGTGCATTGGAACATTGGAAAAAGGATTTTTAGTACTCTGGCTAAGTTTATCAGCAGCACAAGAATTTAAGAAATTAAATACTCACTGAAACAGATCATAGCAGCTCTGAAAGCCTTAAACAAATATTGTTTCAAGAATTTCTTTAACGCATGTTCATTAAGCACAAAACACTGGTACACTGGATTAAAAAGAGTATCATTTTAAAGTGCTCTTTTGTAAATAAGTTTTCCCCAAAACATAGTGTGGTATGCAAAGCTATAGTGATTTTAGGAGTAACACAAGAAATTTCCATATACTTTTCTAAAGGTTTTTTTATTAACTCATTTAACAGAAGAAAGTAAATTAAAACTCTCACAAGTGACTAAATCCTGTCTTCTGCCAAAGAGAGGCAAAGAGGGCACTTCTACCCCTAAAATCTCAAAGCACGGCAGAGGCTCTGAAAAGCAATTGAGAAGACTAGACATAGGTCCTAGAAGGTGTAGTTTATGGGTTCAAAGGGACCTTGGGACTTATCCAGTCTGCTAGCATTTATACTGCTGATAGAAAAGATTGATTCGTGGCTAAGGAACTGGGCTATAATTTAGAAGCTATAACCTGAGTTCTCAGTTCAGACACAGACTTCTTGCGTAGCCTTGAGCAAATCACTTCATTCTCGTGCTTCAATTCCCCATCTGTAAATGGGGATAATACAAATTAATCCAGGAAGTGCAGAAGACCTTTGTCAAAGGACCTCAGAACATTACTGGATAATCTGTAGCCTCCATGTTGTACAGCAGGAGAAGAGGGTATATTCCAGAGAAAAAGAGAAAGAGAATGTACTTCAGTTTTGTGCTGTGTAACAGTGCATTTCCTCCCACAGGTTACAAGTCTGTGATGTGACCTGACAAAGCCCTTTGCCCCTCTGAATTAGCACTTACTGTTATGTATTAGTAGGTGTCTCTGCAGAGAGAATGGGGTTCGAAACAAAGCCTTGCATTCCTCACACTGGAATGGCCTCTCTTCAGAGTGGGTCTGCAGACGAAAGACAATGGATCAGGGGGAATGATCAGGGAAATTCGTTATTGCGATAATTGCAGCTAACCTGGCAAACTGAGTTCAGGGGGGGCATCATAGCAGTTCTGCATAAAAAAATGACATCATGCTGCATTTGCTTGGAACCTTGCAATACAACTTGGTAGCTATTACATAGCTGTACATCAAAGTCCTTGGAATTCTGTTATATAAGAGGTGTGTATGTTCCCACATGCACACTCATCTATGTCTGTGTGTACACACACAGAGAGAGAATACCTGTATTTTGAAGGAAAGCTACAAGCTAGAATTTGCCGCTTCACCAAATAACAGAAAGTCCTCAAAATTAAATGCACATACAAAAAGCATCACATGTACTCAGTTAATTCCAGTCCACACTTAGCCAACCGCTGATCTGCCTATTCTCAAGACACCAATTTAAAATTTAGCAAAATAAAATCTCTCAAATCTAGAACATATCCCCCTCCTGTCTCAGCTTCATTTGCTAATTTGAAACAGAAGCCAGAAGTATTTGTATTGAGAGCCTTGCTTACCTCAGTAAAAATTCATCATAGCTGCACTAGCCACATCAAAGAAATAAACAAGACAAAAAGCTAAGTTTGGCTGAATCTTGTAAACAAAACCTCATAGCTGCTGAAGCTGATGTCTGGATCTTGTGAAAGAATCAGCTTTTATCCCACTTCTGTAAATTTAAAATCACTTCCTCTCTTTTTTTATTGTAATGAAGAACTATCCCATTATAGCCAGTAAATGAAGCTGTACAATATGTTATCTAACCAATTTCCTATAATTTTCCAATAAAGAAAAGTTTTAAAGAATCCCTGTCTGAATACTGCATTTAGCTCAGAAGGACCTTAATTGAAAGCTATTGTGCCCCAAAGGAGAGGGGAGTGACTGCAGGGATTATAGTTAATAACAAAATTATGTATATTAAACAGTCAGTCTCCTAGCCTCAGGGTAAATACTTTATGGTACATATGTGCACAATCTATTTTCTCCTCATGGCAGGGAAATCCATAATGCCATAAGACATTCATAGCTACTCCACAAATTGGAGGGAGGTAGGGGTGGATAGCAATGAAATTATTTATACACAGCCATTAGCCCTTTTGGATCACACTCGTATTCATTTTGAACTCAAATGTTACTTTTTATGGCTAGCAATACCAAGATGTTACATTATATGTTCAGCCATCTGTAGCGGGCAGCAAAAATCACAGCCAGAACAATGATTAGAAAAATATCACAGGACTTTCATTCATAGTTACTTTTTCTTTCAACCATTCCTTTGCTTGCTATCAAAGAATAAAGCCCTGTTACTTTACAGCTATTTATTGATACATGTGCGCGGGAAAAGAGGGGGGTGCCTCTTTTAAGAAGGTGGCTTGAGATTGGGTGGCTCAGATAGTACAATGACAAAGTGGGATACAGAGACTTTTATCTCTAAAGCTGTAGCTCAAATCCAGCCTAAGTCTCAGAAAGCAGAAAGGCCACTGAACCACCATCAAATGGCTGGGTAAAATAAATTGATTGCGTCAGTCTGGTTCCTAACGGTTCACGTCGTAATTAGCATCACTTGGTACCCTTACGGGCAGTCTTAAGCAGAGTGGCCAAGGATTGACTGAGCGTGAAGAGACTGAACTACCTTCTCACCTCAATAGGTGGGTCCTCCAGAACAGGGTTGAGACACATTGATGAGACATTGGGGACAAGCTTGCACTGCTGCTGTCTGTACCGTACCTGTTCTGTGGATAAATAGAAGGGTTCAGGCTCCAGGGCTGTCAATCTGGCACAAAAGTCACCTCCTTTTATTTCCAAGCACCCTACTCTAGAAGGCTTTTCCCTTTTGTTAGTTCTAGTTCTTCCAATGGCATTTAAAAGTCCTTCACAGCTTTGTACATGTATGGCCTTTTAGCTTCGGTATAGGAGCCCAACTGTATTCCTAATAAATGTGTGATAGATGCAAAAGTGCACCATGAGAGAAATGGGTCATTGTCATTGTCACACAACCACATGTTCAGTTGCCCACACTGGGAGTTCTTTGCTAGACATCCAGAAGGGTTGTATGGTGGGAGACCCCAAATTGGAAAACTGGACTAATATTTTTTTTGTCCTCGCATGAAACGTGAAGGTTCAACTAACAAGGCTTTAATTCCTGTTTCAAAATTATCTTACTATATATAATAAATATACAAAATGTGTATAATATACACATACATATACACGCGCATAGTATACAGTGCACAAACTTTTCTAGTTTAAGAATTTGTTTAATATACAAGCAATAGGAAAAACAGTGAACAAGAGAGCCTACACTTGTATGATTATCATTCACCCAATTTCACGCCCTCCACCACTCAGCTAATGGCTACATGGGCAGCTGCCTCTAACTTGAATGTAATAGAACAGATTGCAGCTGCTCTCATGTGAGGCACCATGTAGAGTGGACATCTACTTAGATTAAGCTCCAAGACCCATAGTTTCCATGGTCAAAAGGAGTGTGCCCATTATCCTTATCAAACTCCTGGGGCTGCATTTACTGGTTTAGGTCTTGATTCAGTAAAGTACTTAAGTAACTGCAATGTGAGCAGCTTTATTGACTTCATTAGGACTAGTCACGTGCCTAAATAAAAAGCATTTTTCCACAGTACTTCACAGTTGTATTAGCAGCCTCATTTTTAGAGATGGAGACTAGAGGTGCATTCAGGCTGAGTGACTTGCACAAGAAGACGCTGGCAGAGCACGGCACTGACCGTGGATCTTCCAAGTCCTAGACTAGCACCCTATTCACATGCTTGAGTACATTGCTGAATCAGCCTTGGAAAAGTACCCAATCCACTCAGTTGTTACCCAAAGTTCTTTTCTACAAGTCAGTGGTGAGTTGAGCCTTGAAATATATTGAAAATTTGGATACAGGACTGAACCCAGACTGAAAAAGTGTATCAGCACAGAAAAGGTCTATCTACACTGGGAAAATCTATAAGCATTTTACTGCATTACTGCAACTGACCAATAATGTAAACAGAAGAAGCAATTCTTGAAAATAATTTGAATTTTATCCTTAGTCATGAAAAAACCATTGCTTATAATTCCAGTGTTTTGAACGGCACAGAAATTAATCCACTATATACTTGAGTCATTCAGAATCTGTGCCGGCAGAGGGTACACCTCATGTCAGAAAGTCTGCAGAGGGGGAGTCTGTTGGAAAGTCTGCACCCAAACACACCTACAACTCTAATTCCACCAGAGGCTTTGCAGTTAGCCATTGGAATTCCAAAAGGGTTCATTCTGGAGGGTGATGAGAACAAGGCACCTGAGGAAAAGGCGGCTACTGAACATTCCCTAAGAGGCTTTAACTCGTATGGGTCTTGTGAAGCTCTATTCTCAACCCCAGCATACAGTTGCTTACCCTCCTGGAACCCTCAGGGCCACATGATCTGTGCAACTTGTCCGTCTTTCTTTGAGTAAATATCCTCTGATAGGATCTAAGCCATTCTGCATCTTATGCGTGCCGAGTTACTATTGTGTATTGATCATGTATCATCACCTTTTATTCTCTTTTGATGTGTGCAACATGTAGTCAGCAAGCAATGAAGGGGCAGAGGAAACGAAGTCAGGTACTCCTGTGTACAAAAATAATTTCCACAATATACCCACTTTCAACACGTCTGACTTTCGATCATGAAAGGTGACAGGGTTTCTCTCCAGCACTGCTCACCTCCTCTAAATATGACAGCCCTCTTGTTTCACAGAAAAGAACTGTGCACATCAAATGACTATTCAGTTCTGTAGACTTGGCTTTTCAAAAAAAACAAAAACAAAGCAGACAACAAACGTGGCAGCAAGTCTCAGAGCCCAGGTCAACTGATTCAGACTTGTAGGGCTTACATGACTGAGCAAAAAAAATAGGAGTGTAGATATTTAAGCTCGGAGTGGAGCCCAGGTTCCAAAATCCTCTCCCTTTGTGGCGTTTCAGAGCCCAGGCTCTAGCCCAAACATCAACACTGCTACTTTTAGCTCCATAGCGCAAGCCCGAGTTGACCAGGCTGTATGATTCATTACCCTTTGGGGGAAGGCTGGCTGTGTAGACATATCCCAAGTGAGTTAAATCCCATCTCCCAATGAAGTTGCATGGGAGTTGGGCACCTAATTCCCTTCAGCTGCTTTGAAAAGCCCAGCCTTAAACTGCAAAGTGGGCAGCACTCTCTAAAACCTGAGACACGTTTAAAAGTACACACACATTCTGTAAGTCAAGATCTACTTTATTTTGACACTTCCACACAACACCAGATTAAGTATCCACTATGAATTAATCACAGAAACCAAAAACAATCTTCATCAAATGATACATGTAAAATTCAAAGAGGGCAAAACACTTCCGTCCTGTTTCTTATTATAAATAAAAGTCTGTCATATAACGCTAGCTGCATCGTAAAAGCCATAAAGATTTTTCAAATCTGAAAATATGTTTTCTGTTATATACTGTTTATTAATCCATTTTAACCATAGCACACGTCATTTTAACTGCGCATTTATAACTATGCTGCTTCAATATAGTACAGGTATTCTGAAACTGAAAAAACACAGCCAGTCCATCTGGATGCACATTTACTTTCCCCCAAAGAAAAAAACCTGACCCAGTATCCCCATCGGATCTCTCACTCTCACACACAGATTTAAACAAAACCACAAACATTAAAAAAAAGCATAAATGGTGGCAGGAGGTGAGATTATTGGGATAACTTCAATGTGAACATGTCACTAAGTCCTGTGTGTCTTGTGAAAAGTACAGTATTCTCAAAATCATGGCAATACACATAGATTAGCATTCCTCCTATTACATAATTTGCACCACACCTATGTGCCACATATAGCAATTCACTGTGTTTTAAAGAAGGTCTGTTGGTTGGACTTGAAGGGGTTTACAGTGCCGCTGTTAAATATAACTAAAGGTACAGACCCTATATTTTTTGTTAATCTACACAGATTCTTTATCCAATGGGACTCTGCATTATTTGAACACAACACTGAAGAAATAGGTAATTTTGCAAAGGGTGGAAATAATGATGACAAAAACTAAACAAGATATTTCACAGATCATCAACCAATACGTTAGCATATTTTTCTCAGCAAAATCTATGATATTCCGCAAATACATGATTCAATCCTGCAAGGCTTACTCGTTCAATCTTTAGTTACATGAGCAGTGCCATTGACATACGGGTTGCAGCATAGGGATAAAATGATGTTTTATCATTTTATCATTATTCTTGCTCAATCCTGAAGTATTTACTCAGGCAAAACTATTGAACATCAGATGATAGTCATCAGAAAATGTGTAGTTATTCTTAGTTTTTGTTACCGAAGTGACTGCCCAGATTGTGTATTTGAGGAATTTTCATACAACTGTATCCACTTGGTAAGGTCTTGGTTTTTTGGTTTTAAATGAAGTTACACATGTGAGTTATGATCATAATATATATGACAGCTAGCCTTATCTTTTAGTATGCATTCTGTTTTAGGGGGGGAAAAGTCATCACTATTTCATCCTGTAAGAAGCACTCTTATTACTTTCATATGATTTGTGGCTAGAGATGGTGCAAAGATCCTGTGCCAAATTCCCAGATGGCATATAACATGAGCCTCACTGTGAAAATCTTGTAAGTATGGGCATATCAGTTTCATAAAAGTGGAGGGAGAAGAGCAAGGGATTCCAAAGATTGGGCAGGAAACCAGCCAGATCATTTTTTTTATAATCTTATAATTCTGAAGCAGCAGTCATGGGTGCCGCCTTGCCATTGAAAATGTAATCTAGGGCTAAAAGTTAATGACAGGCATTGCAAAAATTAAGACAGGCCGATTTGAGTTTAAATCTACACAGGTAGAGCATCTCTTCATGTGCACATTCTATAGGTAGTGTTTTTCTGATGTGTCCGTAATGTGTTATTTAACACTACCAAATGCAAATAATATTTGTTTGAAAGTACCTTCTGGTAAGTATGATTAGGAATGACTGCAACAGCCCTATTGCTCATTTTGTTCAAATATGATCATTATTTTTAAAACCAAAAACTGAAGACCTTTAAGATCAGATAAAAACTGATTTGGTAACATACAAAAACAAACCAGAAAAATCAAAAAAAGGGATTTATTCAGTGTGTTGAGCAGAAGAATCATTTTTTGAGGGTTTGTATGTATTTTACTGGAATTCATTTATTATCTTGAGATATTGGTTATAACAAAGAACACTAGAAAATACATTTTACAATATTTAATCTCATGTTTATAAGCATGCCAGAGCTTAATGATCAACCATTTAAAAGAAAAATAGCTGCATATCTGAGGCTGGCAGACCTGTAAACAACAACAGCAGAGTGCTTTACCTTCTTGTGATTCTTGTAAACATTTCTGTGGGCAAATCCCTTTCCACAAAGCTTGCATTTATAAGGTTTATCTTCACTGTGTATTATTTTGTGTGCAGTCACTTGATCAAGTCGTTTGAAGGACTTATTGCAAACCTCGCAGGTGTAGGGGCGTTTTTCTGCAGAAAATGAGTGGGGGACATTTAATCTCCTGTTTATACAGGGGGAGAAGATGAAAGGCAGAGACAGTCATCTCCTCAGAGAGATTTTTGCAATTAAGTCAACCCAATTAAGATTAAACCAATTAGAAAGACATCTAATGCCCTTTATGTTAGACAGTTAAGTCACTTCATAAAAGATGAGCGATGGTGTATCTCAAGAAATTGGCACATTCTTTGCAAGAATCATTGCTAAAACTAAATTCTGATTAATTAGCTTAAATCAAAAGAGAATGACTTCAAAGAGGAAAAGCCTGTTTCCAGATTACAAATGTGAAAGAGGGCATGACAGTTTAAATGTTTTAAAAGTTAATTAACAATACACATATCATATTAGTTTCCACAACCAAACGTTGCTATGCAAAAGCCTTTATGCTTGAACTGGTGACTCGAACCCAAGCCCTGTAGTCTCATCCAGAAGTGTCAAAGATAAGCTAAAAGCCTCTGAGATAAAGCTTATTTTAAAATAAATGTGATTGCAATGTGCTGATACCAAGAAAGAAGATAGAATAAAAGGCTCTGCTGTTACAAAAAACTATATTTTTAAACATCAAGATATTTGACAGAACAAAGTTGGTGCCTCCATTGTGTTGGCTGATATTTCTAATTCATGGATGAAAGACCAAGAAACATCAGGTTCCAATAATCAAAAATGCTGGCAGTGTCAATTCATATAATCCTCTGTCTACAGGTCTGGCAGTATGTAGCCAGTCATGGTGACCTGGACTCCAGCCAGGCTGATGAGTTAATCTGCAAGGTGTGGAACATAAACTACTTTATTCTGACTGGGGGCTCTGTACTGATAACTTGAGGCCATTAGAGAATATATCTCCCTCTCCTTTTACCACAGCCCTGGCTGGTGCACATCCTAGTTCCACGCCCATTCCATTCAACCGCTAGACACCTAAGCCCCTACACAAACCAAGCAGTAACCTTATTTTTTCCCCCAATCCCCACAGCACTGAACTCTCCCATTCCATTTAGCATGAAGAAGCAGCTTGAAGAAGTTGCCAGGAACAAGAGATTGCACCATTAAATTTGGACCATCCAATGGCGTGACGAGTGTTAGCTGACAGCCCCAAAACACTGTAGAAGCTATCAAAACCTCTACAAAAAAAATAACAGAAGGCAATACACCTTGGGGACCAATTCTGGTATACATGAAAAAAACACAGGGGTTTGTTTGGTTTTTTTTACCTGAATGAGTTATCATATGGCGTTTTAGCTGGTTAGCTGAAATAAATTTCTTGTCACATTCCTGACACTCAAAGATCTCATGAACCTGCAAAATGAGTGTTTAATGATAATTAAATGTGTTTCAAACAAGATCACACGTCTTAGATATACAGAACATCTTTAACAGACTAATTATTTCTTAGCTAGTAGCTATGTTAGTAATCATTGATATATTGTGAATTCTTCCTTAATTATTCCATGCTGAACAAAAGTGTCTCAAAACTCAAATGTTCATACTTCTGAATAATCATTTATCATGAAGGCAACACACACAGGTATGAAGATTATATAAATAGGTAATATCAGGCTCATTATAAATCCCATCAACATGGAAGCATGAAGCAAAAAATAAATAAATGAGGACTAACTTGCAAAAATATTTCAAAGGGGTAGCCATGTTAGTCTATTGTAGAAAGACAACAGAGTCCTGTGGCACTTTTAAAGACTAACAGATTTATTTATCGCATGAGCTTTCATGGGAGAAAATCCCACTTC